>WAAG01017920.1:51417-67873 GCA_013390105.1 Tichodroma muraria | reverse complement strand
GGGAATTGGGAAAGTTCGGGGAATTCGGGAATTGCGGGAATCGCGGCCACTCTGCCCCTCTCTGCCAGGGGGTGCGCCCCGGTGCTGGGAATGCGAGGCGGGAACAGGCCCGGCCTCAGCGGGGCTGCGGCGCGTCGCGCTGATCGGCGATTTTAGAAATAATTCTGTTCTCCCGGTAGATGGCAGTAAAATAAAGCTGCGGCCTCTTCCCGGCGGCTGGAAAGCGGCGGAACGTGGGAAAGCATCAAGGGGCTGGAGTATCCCTGAGCAGCTGTTCAGGGAGGCCGCAGTGAGGCAGGGATGGGGCGGGATGCGGGACGGAGGGAGCGGGACGGAGGGGGCCAGCACAGGGATGCTCCAGCCTCAGGATCAGGGTTCCAGGGCACGTCCCCTTCCCGAGGCTTTGGCAGTTCATTATCACTTCCCTGCCTGCTCTGGGTTGAGTTAAACAAGGAAAAGGGGCTCTTGGTTTTAGCAAGAAGCAGCAGATGAAGGGAAAACCCTTCAGCAAACCTTTGGAATAGTTGTCAGAGGGAGGTTTCAGTTAAAGCATGGATTTGGGAGATCTTTCCCAGCCTTAATCATAGAGCATTTTGAGAAGATGAAGTTCAGGAGCACGAGAATTTGCAGTATTTTGTATCTGATATGGGAATTATGTTAAAGAAAATCCACCTGGCTGGTTTGTGACAAGCGAACATTCCAGCCTGGCATGGCTGCCCTAAAACCAACCAGAGCATCTCTGTTAATTAGAATATTGCCAAGTAATTAATAAACGGCCACTGTAAATGATTTAATCACTATGCTAAAGATGCTGCTTGTAGCATTTTTAGCGTGAATACACTTTACTTTCAGAGCAGTTTTAAATAGTTTTAAAATCTCTGCGTAACTGCAGTGCAGAGGTTGAGATTACTAAAATATTTGTCATATTCTGTGTGTGGCTTGAAACAAAGCTGAATTCCGTGTGCGAGCAATAAAACCCATCCCAACTGGCACGAGACTCGGTCCTGAAAGGCCCAGCAGAGGCAGAGCTGCCTCCCCTGAGCTGGTTCATTTGCTGCTCTCTCGTCCCCAGAGCTCACCTGGGCGGTCCTGGGGTGGTGCCTGGAGAGGCTCCCTGGAGCAGAGGCTGGGCAGAGTTAAGGGAATAAAGCAGGGATTTATTAAAAGGCTTCCAAGGACCCACCTTGGGCAGCGCAAGAGCCCGGCCCTGCCTCCACCCAGGATGGCCCCGGGTCAGGAGTTTCCCACTTTGGTAAGTTCTGCTCCATTTCCAGTTGGGGTTCAGTGTCCAGTCCCAGCTCCAGGTGCTGCAGTCCCATCTCCCAGAGTCTCTCCTGCATTCCCTGCTGGTTGCTCTCTTTGGGGCTGAGGCTGCAGCGGTGCCCTTGGTTCTGGGGCTGGGAAAGGATTGTTCTGTGTGCCTGAGCTGGAGGAGAACTGGCTGACACCGTGTGGGAGCTCCAGAGCCAGCACCAGCGCACACAGCACCCGGGAATACGAAAGCTGGGGCTGGAGGCATCAAGGTGTCCCTTTCCCTAGCAGCATTCCCTGCACTGCCCAGAAACACTCCAGCCTGGAGTGAATCCCAAAACCTGGGATCTGAGGGAATTCCAGCAGCTGACAGCAGAATCAATGCTCAGCTGATTACTGGGATCTGCAGAAATGCTGCAGCCTCGGTTTGTTCATCTTTGATCTCTGTTCACCACTTTGGACCAAATCCCTGCAGCGTGATGGATCCTGATGGGACAAGGATCTCCTGACTGCCATGGAAATACTCCAGGCTTTTCCAATCCCACCTGGTAATCCCAGGCTTGTTTTCTATAGGGAATCTTAAGGAGGGACGGGACGCAGGGAATGAATTCCCACTGCCAGAGGGCAGGGCTGGATGGGATATTGGGAAGGAATTCCTGCCTGGGAGGGTGGGGAGGGGCTGGGCTGGGATTCCCAGAGCTGTGGCTGCTCCTGGATCCCTGGGAGTGTCCAAGGCCAGCCTGGACATTGGGGCTTGGAGCAGCCTGGAATGGTGGGAGGTGTCCCTGCCCATCCAGATGGATCTTTGAGGGCCCTCCCAACCCAAACCATTCCATGATTCCCTGAACACAGCCTTGCAAAATTAAATTATTTCTAACCCTAGGACAGGGATGTGGAACTTCCCCACAGCTGTTCCCAGCACTGCACATTACCCACACTTCCCTGGTTCATTCTGTGCCAGCTGTGACTCCCAAGGATGGAATCTCTCTGCCAGCCAGAGCAGCTCCAGTGCTGGATCCTGGGCAGGATCCCAGGGACGAGGGCTGCAGTGGTTGTTGCTTTCCCATTTTTCCAGGATCCTGGGCAGGATCCCAGGGACGAGGGCTGCAGTGGTTGTTGCTTTCCCATTTTTCCAGGATCCTGGGCAGGATCCCAGGGACGAGGGCTGCAGTGGTTGTTGCTTTTGCAGCTGTTGGAAGGAGCTCATTATGGGATGCTCGGTGCCAGGGATGCAGGGCTGTGTTTGCACAGGGACCCCTTTAATTGCTCAGCCCTTCTCCAGGTCTGGGGCTGCTGCAGCTCCAGCTCCTTTGTGCAGATTAAAAGAGTTCTGTAAGGAACTCCTCGTGCTGCAGCTCTGTCAGGCTGGAGGGCATCTCCAATGAGATTAATGATGTCTGCCTTAATAGAAGAAAACTTTGCATAAATGAGATTATGGTTTCTGCTGAAACCTGCCAACTCTTATTCATTTGCAGTAAATATTATCTTTAATTAAAAGTTTTAAGGTATCTTGTTCCTGAGCTAATGAGATCTACAGTGATTTCCCTTAGGAATTAATTTACCTTCTTAATTCTTATTCATTTTGGTGATAGGACTATTTAAATCTGCTCCACACTTCAGAGCTTTGTTGAGCACATTCAGCCAGAACAAAAGGTCATTTTGCCACATTGATGTTTTGTTGGTATTTGTAATTCCCTTGTTCTCTCTCCATTCCAAAGATCCCTGTTTAGGTTCCTGCCCCAAACATTCCTTCCAACCCTTGAGTTCCTCTTAACTCCTCATGCTGAGAGGTTTTTTTTTTTCACAGCCACTTCCCTTTGGATTTGTTTTCTGTTCCCTCCAGAGTAAAAATCCATTCTGGCAATGCCGAAAAAGACTCTGATTGTGAACAACTTTTTATCTAAAATACACTAAAACCTCTGGGTACAATTGCTGAAAAACACAAGAATATTTCTGCCTTTCTGGGAAATCACCCACTCTAATTCCTCTCCAAGGATTATTTTGAAGCAGCAGGGATGCTTTAACACTTGGAGGTGAAAATTGCATTCCTGCACATGTGTTTGAATGGGAAAAGTGCCAAACTGGGCTGGGAGAACTGGAGCCAGAACCCTTCCAGAGGCTGGACACAATGCTGCTGACCAGATTTAAATTAATTAGTTATTAGAAATAAATGACAAGGTTCCCTTCTTTGAAGTATAAATACAGATGGAAATTAAACAGTAAATTTCAAAGGAAATACCTGGTTTGTACACACAAAGAAGAAACCAAGAGAAAAGGAAGAATTAATGCTCCTTAGCTCATTATCAGCAGATTTTTCTGTTGAAATCCAGTCTGAATCCTGTGAGTCTCCTCTGAAGATGCTGGGTCTGACAAGGTTTAAAAGCTGGGTAATTAATTACCCTAACGAGGGAAACGGAGCAATCAGAGCCAAGTGTTGACCAGGGGTGGTTTTGTTCTGATGAAATACAAAATGCCTGTTCAGGACTATGCTGTCAGCCTTACCTGGATAAGCTGAACCCTATTTTATGCAAGATGCAAACCAGGGAAAGACAATTACTCCTTTCTATAGGAAAAATATCAATTTCTTTTACTGTTATTCCATTTTTTTCCATTTGCCACCCAACAACTCATGACAGAAAACCTCCCCATGTCCTCTCTTCATGTATAATGAGGAAATATCCCTAAAAAGTGCCCTTGTGTGTCTGCAGCTGATAAAAGGAATCTCTTAGAGGCTGCAGGAGGAACTCCTGACTGCAGGAACTCCTAACCCTGAACTTGCAGCACCAAAAAAGGGGAAGAAACACATTTTGGGGCCTGGGCTGAGCTATAAATAGAGCTGTCAGCAACTCTTGTGAGCTGCTGATGACCTTCCTTTTATAGCTCACTGCAACTCCTCCAGCCCACACAAATTAGAGATTATCAGTTAAGGACAAGCTAATAAATAACGCTGGCAGGGCAGCAAATGTCCTGTGAGAGCAGGAGGGACCCTCGGGTTGTGTCATGGGCCTTCCGGGACTTTGTGCCCGTGATGTGTCAGCAAAGGGGGAAAATGGGATTTCTTGCTGTGTTCCTTTGGGGAAGCTGAAAATTGGTGACAAATACCAATGTGAAACACCAGTCTGAGTACAAAATAGCAGAAACTGCAGGGCTTGCCAGACTGGATTAGCTGGGATGTCTCCTTGGTGCCTTCTTTGGGATTCACCCAGGCTGGGTGTTTGGTCAGGAACTGCCAGAGTGTCCCCAAGAGCTGGATGTGACACAGCCAGCCCAGGGCCTGGCACACCACTGACATCCCAACTCATTCCCAAGACAGCCAGGATAAGCTTTTGGGGTTTTTTAAAAGCACTGGGACGTTGCTTTTCAAATCATCTCTACAGCAGTGATCCATTGGAGACTTCCTGAGGTTTGGACTTTAATGAATTCCTGACCTTCATTTTCCATCACGTGAACCAGCACTTCTTTTAATCAGCCCTGACCTTGTGACCTTTATCTTCTCCTCTTGGTTTTGTTTAGCAGAGTAAAAACTGAGGCACAGAAATATTCTTTCAGAACACCATGAGCAAGAGCTGGCTCCAGTGGGAGCTCCAGCACTGATTCCAGGATTTGATCCAAACTAAGATTTGTTTAAATGGGCTCTGGTGCCATCGTGGGCAGTAACTGGTGACGGATAAAGCCTTTGGAAGCACAGGGAATTCTGATCCTCAGCTGCAGCTCTCAGTGTGCCATTCCCAAGTCACCAAAAAATACTCACTGAAGGTGCTTGAACACTTCTGTGGGATGAGAGTCATTCCTTAAATCCTGGCACTGGAAGGGAGGCAAGAAATTCCTGCTTCAGCCTCAGCTCCAGGAGTGGGTGAGGAGGGAACAAGCAGTTGGATTTTGTCCACAGCAACACCTGTGGGAAGCCACTGATTCCTCTCCAAAGCTGAAGAGACACCAGGAGCAGAGATCCTGGGATTCTGTGTGGCATTCTGGAGGTTTTTCCCAGCGAAAATCTGTCTCAGGTTAATGGTGAAGGTCATCAAAACTGGACCCATGTTTGGCCACAGCCTCATGCTGGAAAATCAGACAAAAATACACAACAGATTAAAAAAAACCTCACCTGGGCAGCAGAAGCTGCTTGATTTATTTAGGGCTTCAGAGGCCCTTTTCCATAGGGATCCAAATCCAAGTTTTCCTGTGACTGGCAGCAGGTGAAGGCACTTTCAGTCCCTGTTTAAAACCTTGCCCAGTTCAGGCCACGCTGTGTTTGTTCCAAAGGGCTCTCCTGCCTCAGGCTGGTTGTGGCTGCAGCTAAAAATGCCTCCTGCTACTTCAGCAGATCTCATTAATTCCATGTTCCAATTAATCCTGGACAAACGGAGTGTACTCAGTGCACAAGTTATCACAACATCGAGTTACCAGCTCAGGTTCTGGCTGATTTCACAGGGAGGGCAAGGATTAATTGTCAGTTCTAATCAGCCAGGAGAGGTTTCACTGCTCACTTGAGAAAAATCCCCAGCTTTTATTGCACAATTACCTCTTAATTACATTTCTTGCAGCCCCAAACTTCCAAACATTTAGCTCTGCTTACTCAGCTAGTGAGAAACAGCAGACTTAGTAAAAATAGGGGTTCTCCAACTATTTTGGGAAAAATGGGAGCACTTGGGGCCCCTGCTCCATTCTCTGCCCAGCAAAGTCAGGAGCAAGGTTGAAGGAAACCTGAGAGGGCTCAGACCATCAGGGCTCTGGAGGGATCAGCAGCTCCTGTTTCCAGTTCCCATGGACTGGCAGAAATGAGGTGTCCTCCCTCCTTCCAGCCGCTCCTTTCCAGCTGGGCTCAGAGCTGCTCTGCAGTTTCCAGAGGTTTAAGTGTATTTTCAGTGGGAGATTTTTGTGCTGTTCCAGAGCTGATTTCAGTCCACAGGTGACAGCAGCTTCTGCCAAGGCAGTTGGTGATAAACTGCTGGTAAATGTCAGATAAAAGCAAGGACTGGAGGGAGATGTGTAAGAACATGGAAATGAATATTTGATTTAAGTATCTCTTCAGGTCCCAGTTGCCCAGTTGAGGAATTTGTACAAGGCCTGAAATAAGACAACAAGAATTTGTAACAAAATACTATTAAATTCACTAGTAAAGAATCAGAGAATCATGGAATGGTTTGGGTGGGAAGGGGTTTAAAGTTCATTTAATTCCCACCCCTGCCATGGCAGGCACACCTCCCACTGTCCCAGATGGATCCAAGCCCCAGTGTCCAGCCTGGCCTTGGGCACTTCCAGGGATCCAGGGGCAGCCACAGCTGCTCTGGGAATTCCAGCCCAGCCTCTCCCCACCTTCCCAGCCAGGAATTCCTTCCCAGGCAGGAATTCCTTCCCAAAATCCAATCTAAATCTATCATCCTGCAGCTTAAAGCCATTCCCTGGGTCCTGTCCCTCCATCCCTTGTCCCCAGTCCCTCTCCAGCTCTCCTGGAGCCCCTTCAGGCTCTGCCAGGGGCTCTGAGCTCTCCCTGGAGCTTCTCCTCTCCGGGTGAGCCCCCCCAGCTCTCCCAGCCTGGCTCCAGAGGGGCTCCAGCCCTGGAGCAGCTCCGTGCTCCCCTCTGGGCTCTCTCCAGCAGTTCCACATCTTTTGTGGGAGCAGAGCACCTGGAATGTGGGAGCTGGGCTGGAAGCACTGAGCACCCTCCTCCCTCCAGGCTTCAGCTCCTGCTTCCTTCCAGGCAGAGGAGCCACCTCGTGTCCCCTGTGTGGCAATTCCAGAGTGACTCAGGTCCCAGTGTCACCACCCGGCCCAGCCACTGCTGCTCCTGATCCAAACAGGGAAAAACAAACCAGGCAATGCTGCCCTGAGGCCAAATTATAAGTGGGGGATATTTGCAATCCAGGTTAATTGTGTTTTTAGGATTTTGTGGCACTTTCAAGCTGAGGAGTCTCCACAGCCCCCTCCAGCCCTGGCTTCAGTCCCAGGTTCCAGCTGATCCCTCCTCACAAAGGTTTCTGGAGTTCAAGGATCCCCACTAAAAATAACTCCCTCCTTGTAACCTGACAAATGGAAAACTGTCATCATCCAGAGGGCTGAGTTTGGGTTACTGCTGGGGAGAGGCCTTGGGAGCAGCCAGTGCTGCCCTCCTGGAGTGACTGCAGCAGAAGGAGCAACATTTGATCTCCTGGCCAGGAGTGTTTTCTTTGACAGCATCATTTGAGCAGCCAAATCTTCCTAAAATATTGTACCATTAATAATGACAATCACTTAAAACCCAACCTCCTTTCCAGGCAGTTACCCCACACCAGCCAGTGTGGAGCAGTGGCCATTCCCCCTGGTGTGATGGGAATGGAGGGTGGCTGCTCTGCAGGCTCAGGGAATGAGCTTGCTGCTGGAATTCCTGGGGGAGAGGGCTCTGCTGACTCCCAGGAGTCAGAAAAGCTCCAGCTGCAGCTTCATCTGCCCACAGCTGCTCTCCACAGCTCAGGCAGTTCGGCATCAGCAGGAACTCTGTGCATCAGAGTCCTGAGTGACAAAGCCACGGCACTGCAGGCTGCAAACCACAGCTAAAATCCTGTGTTTTACAGGGAAAACTGACACCCAGCTGCTTCTTTCCCTTTCCTGTTCAGCAATCTGCTCCCTTTCAGCAGGAGCAAAGTGGAAAACACAAGAAAAAGATGAATTTTGTGTAGGAAAGAGTCCTAAATGTGAGACCATCCGAACCGAAAATCACAGGAATTAAAACTCGGGATTATTGTGACAGGTTAAGATTCAGGAGATTAAGACAAGTGGAATTATTGGATCAGGAGGAGTGTGGGTTGGAGCCAGCAGTGCATTTATCCAGGCTGGTGGTGATGATTTGCACACATTTATGGGGTTTATGGCCAGGTGCTGAATTAATGACTGAATTAATGAATTAATGAATGTAGACCTGGCTGATGAGGTCACACTTCCTCTTTTTTCCTCAGGGAAAAAGGCTCCACCGATGGAATGGTGGAAGGCACATTTCTTTGGACACAATCCCTTTCTAATGTCTCCAAGGGTAAAACAATTCCAGCAGCAACTCCCAAATCCACCTGGGTCACAGAGAGCAAAGCTGATTCCTGCTGGTGCTGCCTCCTGCCCTCTCCCATCCCAACACCCGCCTGCCTTTCCCAGGAAAATGAAGAATTGATCCCAGGATGCTGCTCAAGGAAAAGCAAAGTTTGTCCCACTGGAATCTGCTGCAGCCCAGATCTTCACACCCAGCCCCTCCAGGAGCTGTGTGTCCCTCACAGAGCAAAGGCAGAGGCGGATCCATGGAAGAGTGCAGCTCACCTGGAAAACCCACCTGGAATTGCTGAGGCCTCTGTCCAGTGCCATGGCACTGCCAAGTGTCCCCTGCAGGGCTGGCACCAGGTTTGGGACTGCTGGCAGAAACTCCATCCTACAATTCCTTCCTCTCCCAACACCAGCACCTTCCACAGCCATGAATGATCCAAGGAGGGACTGGGAAGGGTGGCAGGGTAAGAAACCAGAAAAATCCCTCTTCAGGGAACCACCTGAGGCAATACCCAAGTTATTCTTCCATGAAAAGGGCAGAATCCTGAGGAATTCGTGGATATTCTGATCATTGAGCTGCGACCGGAACTATGAAAATCAACTTTTTCCTGATTTGCTCCGTGTTTCCAGTGGTGTTTGGAATATTTCAGTATATTTTCATTCAGCTGGGATTATCTAAATGTCATTTCCATTTTCTTTCCTGCTCTTGCTCCCAACTCTCCTTCAGCAAATTTAGATGATGCTTAATAAACAATAAATAATAAATAAACAAACTCCACCTTAAATCTATTTACAGCTATTGTAAAATTTTCTAATATTCTACAGGGCTGCAAATAAAAGGAATCATTTCACATCCAATAAAAGCACCAAAATTATCCAACACAATGTGTGAAAAGAGGAATTTACACCTGGACCTTCTACAGACATCAAACAGTTTTTATTTTCTATGAAAGAAACATAAAAGGTGATTAGAAAACACAGCAATGACCAATATTTACCATTTGAAAATGCTGAAATGAAACAAGGGAGACAAATTTTTTCCCACTTTTTCCTGCCGACAATGTCTTGGAATATTGTGATGCAGGATAAAGTCAAACTAACACTTCAAAAAGGAAGTAAAAACGTGTCAGAATGCAAATTCAATACATTTTCCTTTTACATCCAGGATCTAAAATAAAAAATAAGACAGCCAAAGTCCATTTCCAGAGCCAGCCTCCATTTTTTATCACCACAGATCTGAGAACCAGGAGAAATAATCCCAAAAAGCAGCTTCCCAAGGGAATGCTGATGCAGGGGAGTTCCAGTGAGGCACATCCAGAGGTGGGGCTCAGTTTTCTCCTCTCCTGATGTGACAGTTTCCTCCCAGCTTTGCTGAAGAAATACTTCTGTATTTTATTGATTTGATTGGGTTGATTTCCTGCACTTAGTTGGATGATGGGCAGATTTTTGTGGAAGTTTATCCAGGCTAAATTCAGATGTTCAGACTAAACTTTGATTATTTGAAAGTCCCACCTGACCAAAGGGAACTCCAGGGGCTGGGAACAGTCACTGCCCAGAACCAGGTGTGTGAGAATTCCATAATTTGGTAATTACAGAAATGATGAGGGTGTTTAAACTCCCCATTTGGAGTTGCAGTAGTGACAGATGCTCAAGGAAACGTGGAACATTTTCCCCCCAGAGTGAGGAACTGGGAGCAGATGGATGAACACATCCATGGAGAAGATTCCCTCAGGCAGGAGCCTGCCCAGACATTCAGGATTCCCCAGAAGGAAGGGACACCAGGGATGGATCCTGGATCCTCTCCAGCTGCAGGACATGGAGAGGCCTGGGATGGCACCACCCATCCCTGACTATCCCAGCCCTGAGCCTCAGTTTCCCACTGACATCCCAACTCCTGGCTCTATACGTTTTTTTGGATTGGGAGGGATAAAATGATGTTTCCTGCGCTGCCAAGTATTTTGCACCTGAGGAATTCCCTCCAAAAAAAGGAAATGCCCCTGGCTGTGCTGCCCTGCCCATGTCCAGCACTGAGCTTGGAGAGAACCAGGGCAGGACACTCCTGGTTATCCAGGGGAAGCAGGGCAGGCCATTCCTGGTTATCCAGGGGAAACAGGACAGGCCATTCCTGGTTATCCAGGGGAAACAGGACAGGCCATTCCTGGTTATTCAGGGGAAGCAGGGCAGGCCATTCCTGGTTATCCAGGGGAAACAGGACAGGCCATTCCTGGTTATCCAGGGGAAGCAGGGCAGGCCATTCCTGGTTATTCAGGGGAAGCAGGGCAGGCCATTCCTGGTTATCCAGGGGAAACAGGACAGGCCATTCCTGGTTATCCAGGGGAAACAGGACAGGCCATTCCTGGTTATTCAGGGGAAGCAGGGCAGGCCATTCCTGGTTATCCAGGGGAAACAGGACAGGCCATTCCTGGTTATCCAGGGGAAACAGGACAGGCCATTCCTGGTTATTCAGGGGAAGCAGGGCAGGCCATTCCTGGTTATCCAGGGGAAACAGGACAGGCCATTCCTGGTTATCCAGGGGAAACAGGACAGGCCATTCCTGGTTATTCAGGGGAAGCAGGGCAGGCCATTCCTGGTTATCCAGGGGAAACAGGACAGGCCATTCCTGGTTATCCAGGGGAAACAGGACAGGCCATTCCTGGTTATTCAGGGGAAGCAGGGCAGGCCATTCCTGGTTATCCAGGGGAAACAGGACAGGCCATTCCTGGTTATCCAGGGGAAGCAGGGCAGGCCATTCCTGGTTATTCAGGGGAAGCAGGGCAGGCCATTCCTGGTTATCCAGGGGAAGCAGGGCAGGACATTGCTGGTTATCCAGGGGAAGCAGGGCAGGACATTGCTGGTTATCCAGGGGAACCAGGGCAGGACATTGCTGGTTATCCAGGGGAAACAGGGCAGGCCATTCCTGGTTATCCAGGGGAAGCAGGGCAGGACATTGCTGGTTATCCAGGGGAACCAGGGCAGGACATTGCTGGTTATCCAGGTGAAACCCTCCAACCCCCCCTGCCTGCACAGCTCATTCAGCTCTCCTCTAGGAGGCAAGAAGAACAACTGAGTGTAGGAATTCCCTGTGGGAAGTGGCCTGGGACGGTCCTGGGAGCTGTCAGGCCACGGGGCTTCCCATCAGCCGCTCCTGGCGCAGAGCAACCAGCCTCTGGAACCACTTCTCCTCAGCCTCTGCCTTCTCGATGAACAGCTGGGCACGGGGAGAAAAGTTGGCACAATCAGCAACCCCACCTTTGTGAGCACCCCTCGGAACAGCCACGGCTGTCTCGGAGCCCACAGGAAAAGCTCAGGGAGTTAAAGACAAAGGTGATCCACAACTATCGATAAAAGCAGAGACTTTTCAGGGAATCCTAAAACAGTTCGGCTTGGGAGGGGTCCTAAAGATCATAATCATTGGAAAGGCAAGGCTCCAGTGCAATTCATCACTGGACATGTCCTGATCTCTGTCCTCTGTGTCCGTTCTACAGAACTCACATTGATTTCTTCACTGCAAGGCATTTTTAACTTGCTAATTCTTAAAAAACCTCTAAGGAAGTCCTTTTATTTCCCTCTAAAGCTCTCCCAAAGGGATTTGCTCGAGTTTAGTCACAATGATTTAAAATTATCTTAAGTCTGTCCTGTATTTAAAACTTTGCTAGTTGGCAAAATGGGCAAGTTCTGAGTTTCCCACCAGGTTTCCAACTACAGAAATCAATTTGTCCTAAATTTTTATTTATCTTTAATTCCCCAGTGTTACATTAATCATATTTTACTATAAAATTCATTTATAGCTCCAAAGCTCCTGGTGAACTTCCTGTGGGATTGTTCTGCTGGGAAGTGGGAGGAGTGGGATCCTCTTTGTCCCAGCGTTTGCAGAGCAGGGATTTTGTGAGGAGCAGCACAGCAAAAGCTGTGGGGTCACACAACCCTGCTCTCATCCCAGGGGCTGCTCTGAAGCTGAAGATGGGATAAATTCTGGCTAAAAAGATGGGACAGACACTCACATTTGGATGTGCTAAGGAATTGTCATCCTGGTATTTGATGGCAGTGGGAATGTTGGCAGCTGGAGGCTCCTTCTCAGGAGCAGCTGCCTCAGTGGTTCCTGCTCCCACATTCACAGGCTCGTGCTGCAGTTCAGGAGGTTCTGTTGACTGAAAAAGAAACAAACACACAAAATCCGAGTGTTCTATCCCAAAATTCCCAAATGTGGCAGCATTTTAACCAAGCACTTGGCTATCTTCCCTGAAAGGATCCTCGTGGAACGAGTTCTCAGCATCCTCAGCAGGACACGGACAAAGGATGAAGTGACAAAAAAAAGGTCTAGGGGGAGAGCTTGAAAAACTGCCCCACTGGGATTCTGGATCACCTCCTGAAGAAGCTGCATCAGCTTCTTGGAGACTTCTGGAAAGGCAAGAAATTGCACATTCCTGGGGAAATAACTAGGGATAATTCCAAACATTCACTGCCAGGTGAGAAAACGAACACATCCCAAACCAGTTCCCTACCACAACAGGTGGCCAAAATTCAGGTAAATTTTGGGATCTGGATGGCTCCTGTCGGGTTTCTGGAAAGCTGAGTGAAAATGAAGCTGCTTCTTTTTAGGGAATAAATACAGACTTAAAGTCTGGCTTTAGTTAAGCAGCATTAAAATCATCTCCACTTTAATTACGAAGTAAACGTCTGATGACTTTGGGATTTTAATTTTTCTGCTTCTCCTAAATAAAGTCTTCAAACCAGGTGATTTCCTTAAATTCTGCCCTATTTAAACTCCCTGAACCTACCCTGAGACCATCAGGGAGTTCTTGGTAGGATTTCAGATGGATTTAAGGTTGTCAACATTGATGCTCTTTCATTGATGGAAAATCCTTAACAGTGCAGCTTCCTCCTGGCTCTGAGAGGATAATGCAGCAAGAAGGGGATTGAAAATGCCCCTTTTGGAAGGAAAATGTCCCTTTTGGAGGGAAAATGCCCCTTTTGGAAGGAAAATGTACCTTTTTGACTTCTTTGCTCGACCTGAAGGTCTGTGGGACGAAGGCGTCGCTTTCGATGGCTTCGATTTCCTTCACTCGCTTCACTTGGTCCAGGAGGGTGGCTTGGTCTGCACAGGGAAGGTGGGATTTATGGGATTTATGTTATTTATGGGATTAGTGAAATCCTGGGATCCAGGCCCTGTCCCAGCCATGCCCGGAGGAGATTTTGGGACACACCAGGAAAAACTGCTCGTGCAATGCAGCCCAAAATCTTCTGTTACAAGGGACATCTCTGAGTAAAAATAACATCAGTGAGGCCATTGTTGGGAATATTCCAAACGCTGACCTGAGGATTTGCGGGATAAATGGGGAAGAGAAGGCTCCAGGGAGAGCTCAGAGCCCCTTCCAGGGCCCGAAGGGGCTCCAGGAGAGCTGGAGAGGGACTGGGACAAGGGATGGAGGGACAGGACCCAGGGAATGGCATCCACTGCCAAAGGGCAGGGCTGGGTGGGATATTGGGAATTAGGAATTGTTTCCTGTGAGGGGCTGGGCTGGAATTCCCAGAGCAGCTGGGGCTGCCCCTGGATCCCTGGCAGTGCCCAAGGCCAGGCTGGACACTGGGGCTTGGATCCATCTGGGACAGTGGGAGGTGTCCCTGCCCTGTCCCTGGATAGGATTTAAGATCCTTCCAACCCAAACCATTCCATAATTCTAAGTTGACAGGAGCTGCACTGCAGCCAAGTCCATAAATACAACTTCAAGCCTGATTTTTTGGGGGGGATTTGGAAGTAAAAAAAGAATTTGCTACATTTAAACTTGTGTTTGCAAGTCCTACTGTCTTGGTGCTGAAACCTTCTCCTTTAAAACAAATTCCTAAGGATTTTTGGGATAAATCAAATACCCCAATGCCTGCTGGGAAGAAGTTTTTGATATACCTGGTCTGAGGGCAGATAAAGGATCCTGATTAAAGCCAGAGATAGAAAGGCAGGAAAAGGAGATTTCAAATCCACACCTGACTCCAGTTTCACAAATCCCAGCCAGCTCCAGGATCCCTCCCGGATCCTGCACAAACTGATGGGAATGACAAATTAGGAAAGGGGCAAAAATCACTAAAAGCTGCCAGTGACATCAGTGACATTAACAGGGAAAATGGACTGGAGGAAGCAGAGCCCATTAGTGCAGGGGAGTTTTGACAAACACATTATTGGGAGATAAAACGACTTCCAGCTGTTGTTTGTCAGCTGTCAGAGGCAAGGATATGTATTTCATAGGAAAATCAAAAATAATGGAGTCAGAAAGCTCTGAGGCTTCAGACAAAAAAAAAAATCAATACTAACTCAGTGCACGGTGAGTCCTTTTACCCTGTTAGGGTGGAAAAAAGGAACTAAATCTTGGATTAGGGCTGGTTTTTAATAAAAAGGTGATTCCAGCAGCAGGCACAATTTCCAGCCCTGTCACCCTGGCAGGGGGAGCTTTCCCAGTTTAACTGGGATCCTTCAGGGATATTTCAGTATTTTACAATTCTCTATTCACATCTATTGCTAGCCTCCCATATAGAAATATACACCCCCAGCTTCATAGCTGTAAATTCCTATGGAATTAGGCTGGATCAGCAAGAACCTGAAATGTCACTTGAGAACCAAAACATGCTGGAATTCTTCCGATGCCACCCCAAAACACTACACCAAAATAATCAGAAACAGCAGAGAATCAGACAAAAGTAAAAGAAACAGAGAATTCTATGATTCTACAAATCAGGTGAAAGGAAAACTTCCCTGCGAGCTCTGCCTAAAATCTTCCCGTTTCTTCCTTTAAAGACAAAATTTATTCCACTAAGAGTTTTAAAGTCACTGAAATAGACGCATTAAATGACCAATAATATCTTGATCCATTAAACAAAAACACGCTTTAAATATTTCTTGGATAATCTTTGTGCAAATTTTTATGGATTCATTGCTTATCCACAATCCTGACTGTGAACATGAACTTAAAAGAGATTTTTTCAAGCAGGTCTAACTCCAGAATCAAAGCAATGACAATAAACCTCAAGTATTCCTCAGAATTTGTTGCTTCCTATTTTACTAATTAGATTTAAGGGGTTAATTTAATTTTAAAATATAACACATTTTACATAAAAAGCTTTGAAATACAGAAAAAAAATGAAACGCAGAAAAAGCTGCTGTTTTTTCTTTCTCTTTTGAGTTGAGGATTGAAAGAAGGAAACACCCCCAGATCCCAGACTAAACAAACAACGACAGCAGAAAATATTTCCCCTTTGATCCCATTTTATTTGGGGTTATTGGAAGTGATACTTTTATCCAGCTGCCTTACAGAGCTGCGTGTTTTCCAGCAGAACTGGGCTTTCACACATCCCATGGTTTTTAATCGATCCCAGTTTTACTCAAGCTGCACAAACTGACAAATTAAAGAAAAACGAAGTTTCCCCTGGATAATTTGCAGCGGATGACACAAAAAGCTCCCTGGCTGTGGGAGGTCCTGGATTCTGCACTAAGCAGAAGGGAAGCACTGGGAAAAGGAGGAAAAATCCAGCAGGACAGGTGGGACTCACTGCAGCTGTGTCACCTCTGGACGTTACCAGCCTCGGGGCTCTGGTTTGCAGGGAATTTTCCTGCCCCAAATCCTCTCTGTTTGGATCAGGAGAGGATCAGTTGGAGGATCCTGAGCCTGATCCCGCGGTATCTCAGAGTCCTGATACCTTTCCCAGCCCGAGTGCTGGAATTCCAAGGCCAGTGGGAGCTGCCTGGAGACCCTCCCTGGAGAATTTCCCTGGAGATCTCCTCGGAGAACTTCCCTGGAGACCCTCCCTCACAGAACTTCCCTGGAGACCCTCCTGGGAGAATTTCCCTGGAGATCCCCTCAGAGAACTTCCCTGGAGACCCTGCTGGGAGAATTTCCCTGGAGACCCTCCCTGGAGATCTCTTTGGAGAACTTCCCTGGAGACCCTCCCTGGAGCCTCAATGGCCACTCCAGAGGTGAGACCTCCCTGGAGCCGGAGCAAATCCCGCAGGCTCGGAACACAGCATTCCCGGCACTCCAAGTCCCTCCGCTATCCCGGGATATCTCTCGGGATGTTTCCGGGGATGTTTCATTTCCCGGGATCTCCTGCAGCTGATCCCGTTTCCCGGCCGGGCTCCGCTGCCGTTAGAGGGAGGCACCGCCTCACTCAACAGCGCCGGAGCCGCGGCTGCCGAGCCCGAGGATGCTGCGAGCGGAGC
>WAAG01017920.1:159-50359 GCA_013390105.1 Tichodroma muraria | reverse complement strand
ACCCACCCCTGAGAGACACATCCCCTGCAGCACCCACCCTGCGAGACACATGAGACACATCCCCTGCAGCACCCACCCTGCGGGACCACCCCTGCAGCACCCACCCTGAGAGACACATCCCCTGCAGCACCCACCCCTGCGGGACCACCCCTGCAGCCCCCATCCCGGATTTCGGGATCAGCTTCCATCCCCCGTCCCGCACAGGGGTTCCCAGCCCGCTGCCGAGCCCTGAGCTCCGGCAGAGCTCCGCTCCGACGCTTTCCCAGCTGGTGGGATTTCCAGGGAAGGAACTTTTCCCAGGCAGAAACAACAAATACACTCCAAAAAGAGAAACCGGGCAGAGAAAGCTTTGCCTGTTCATTTCTCTGCTCCCAGCTTCACGGCAAGCATTTGAAATATACAATTAAATTTACTGAAGTAGCAAGTTGGGAGTACTCCAGTACTTAGTTACTACGGGGAGCACACAGGATTTTTCCAACTCAGTTGGGAAAATGCAAATTAACAAGAAAAACTTTGTCCAGACTTGTTTTAACATCCTGTGAAAATGAGGTTATCATTAAAATATGTTAAAAATAGCATTTTGTGAGCACTGTGGTAGTTACTGGAGAGAATACTACAGAGAGTACTACAGAGAGTACCAGACTACTCTAAGTTTGCTATTTTGATACATTACAGTGATAATAACCTCGTTTTTACAGGATTTTAAACAAATCTGGACAGTAATAGCCTTTCCTCTAAAAACCTGGGAGTAGTAGGTATAAAATGCAGCAGAAAACAGGAGGGGAAAGTTCACCAAGTGAGCTCTGAATTTAAGAACCTTAAACTGAAGAAAATACAATTTAAGAACTCTGAATCCAAGAACATTAAATTTCAGAAGGCGGAATTACTGCAGGAGCTCTGCTCGGCCTTCAGCGCTGCCCTCCTCCCGGCTCCTGCACCTCCTGTTTCGGGGCTTTTTGGGGTATTTTTGAAAGGCCCCTGGGCGGGGCCCCGCTCAGGCAGCGCAGGGGTGGGGACAGTAAATTTTGCTGGATTTGTGGCCACCCCGCTGGATTTTGTTTGTCACCGACAGCGGAGCCCGCCGCGCTCCTTCCTGGGCACACAAAGCCAGGGCTGTAATTCAATGCTCAATTTACCCTTGTCTCAGTGGAGATTTCTCCCCGCTAATTGATAGAAATTAAGCCATTAATCAAGGCACCAGCCATCATTCAACCCGGGGAAGATGAATCCAAACTTTCATCATAACCACCTTCCCCATTTTAGTGTTCATTAGCATTAATTTTTAATGCAATTATGCTCTTCTTTTACGCTGAGCTCATAAATTACTGCTCTTTTGTTGCTCGCTGGCCTTGTAAAATCCAAGGTAATGCTTTGTGCTCAGATCTTAAAGGCAATTACTGCCTGCTTCTATCTTTTCCATACCTCTATCCCAAATAACCTCTGTGTTGGAGGTACAGACTCACCAGTGGGGATCCCACACGGATGTTTCCTACAGAGCAGTTTGTCCACGTTGAAGCCACGCACTGACACGCAGGCAGAGCAAGAATTCCTGCTCTTGCTGCTGGATCCAGGATCCAACAGCAGAGACATGACAGGAAAATGGGACTGTGCAATGGATACGGGGGAAAAAAAACCGGTGCAGCGCGTGGAAACCAGCAGTGGGTGAGCGCAGCGAGGCCGGGCGGGACAGCGGGGCTGCAGCTTGGAGGCTCTCCAGCTTTTCCAGGGATCACTCCGTGCCGTCACTTCAGAAAGTGCAGCTGGCACGTGCCCAGGGCTCCTTCCCGCGTGTGCCAGCGTGCGGCCACCCCACAGGGCCCTCCCAAGGGATCCTGTGTCCCGTGGGCTCCGCGCCCCGAGCCAGGAACTTCCAGCCCTTCATTCCCACCCCGTGCGCTGCTCCCGAGAGCCCAGCAGGGGAAAGGCACAGCAGCTGCAGCCACCCCTGGCTGCCCCCAAACATCTTCCGGTGCTTGCAGGGAAAAGGAAATGCGCATTAGGAAATGCTGCTTGGTTCCAATTATTTTTCCCGTTTCTTTCCCAGCCTTTAGCTGGAAGGAAAGTCACTCCAGCTAAAGATCTGTCCAGCAGCAATAAAATACCATCCACTCTAAATTCCCAATTTATCTAGGCCTTAGCCAGCCTAAATAGGACAATTCCCATAGATTCCCAGCAAAACACCCCTCTGGAAGTACCTGTGCGATGGGCCCAGACCCACAAGACCCTAATTTGCATCAAAATAAAATCCCCACACCAGGGATTGTGGTTTGAGCAAATGGATCTGGAATTTTGTTCCATACACCCCTATTTATTTCCCTATATACCCCTTTCTATTCTCCCTATACACCCCTATTTATTGCCTCTACATCCCTATTTTCCCCATACATCCCTATTTTCCCCATAACCCTGTGTTTATTTCCCATACATCCCTGTCTATTTTCCATACACCCCTGTGTATTTTTCCCATATAACCTTGTCTATTTTCCCCATAACCCCGTTTATTTCCCATACACTCCTGTTTATTTTCCCCATAGACCCCTATTTATTTCCCCATAGACCCCTGTTTATTTTCCCCATACACCCCTGTTTATTGCCTCTACATCCCTATTTTCCCCATACATCCCTATTTTCCCCATAACCCCCTGTTTATTTCCCATACACCCCTGTTTATTTGCCCTTTAGAAACAGCTTTTCAATACGTTGCTATAAATTTGTGTTCCAACTGACTGAAGCCCGATAACCAATTCCATGATGGTTTTTACAACCCCATTCCCTTAAGTGACTTCTCCTTTAGCACAAATAAATGCCATGGAGATGACAGGGAAACACACAACATTAATGAAGTACAGAAATCAGATTTCTTTCTCATCTTGAAATCTGAAGACGATTTCAAGACTTTTAATTTGTAAAAATAAATCATAAATTTCCCTGTTAGGGAGATCATAAATTTCTCTGTTTCGCTTGTAGAACAGTAAAACTTTAATGACACCAGCTGTGATTGCTAAAATACAATCACTCAAATATCAGCTTCAAGTATACTTTGATATTTTTAAAGATTCATGGAATGGTTTGGGTGGGAAGGGGTTTAAAGTTCATTTAATTCCCACCCCTGCCATGGCAGGAACACCTCCCACTATCCCAGGGAGCTCCAAGCCCCAATGTCCAACCTGGCCTTGGGCATTTCCAGGGATCCAGGAGCAGCCGCAGCTGCTCTGGGAATTCCAGCCCAGCCCCTCCCAAGGAAAAATTCCTAATTCCCAATATCCCATCCAGCCCTGCCCTCTCTCCATGGGAAGCCATTCCCTGGGTCCTGTCCCTCCAGCCCTTGTCCCCAGTCCCTCTCCAGCTCTCCTGGAGCCCCTTCAGGCCCTGGAAGGGGCTCTGAGCTCTCCCTGGAGCTTCTCCTCACCAGGTGAGCACCCCAGCTCTCCCAGCCTGGCTCCAGCCCTGGAGCAGCTCCAGGACATTGGGATCAGGAGCTCTTCAGGGAAAGCAGGGAAGCAAAACAGGGAAATCCGGAATACAAAAGGACAGGAGAGGATGGGCAGGCACAAAGCAGGGTAAAATTTAAGGAACACATTTAGAAGTGATTATTAACTACAGGAGCTTTAATAAATAAAAAGCCAGGAATTGATTCCTCCAGCAGCCATTCTCCATGGGGGGCCATGGATCCCCTTGCCAATTCCCTTTCCCTCAGCTCTGGACACAGAGAGCGGCCAAGACCCCAAATTCCCATTACCCTTCCCATCCCTCATTATCACCTCGGGGCTGCTCTTCCTAACAAGCTGCACTCTGCCACTGCACCAAAACTTGGCGTTTTTTATTTTCTCCTTGATTTGTTCCTGCCCCCTTTCAATTCCAGCCCAGCAATCTAAAGATTAAACAGAGATAAAAGAAGGCCACAGTGCGTGCCAGATGCTGGAACAGCCTCCTGGGAGCAGCAGCACAACACCAGGTGTTGGTGGCAGCCTAATGAAGTGACACTGGCACACGAGGGACACCCAAACCTGCCATTATCGAGGCAAAACCGAGGAATATCGGAAACTCCAGCTTTGAGAAGACAGGAAAAAAATAATCCATGCTTTCATGTAAATGTATTATCTGTATTAAATAATTTGGGGGTTAAACCGATTGAGTTTGGTCTTTGCCACCACAATGAACTTCAGGAAAATTGACTGAAGATAAATGAGGACCTCAGGCAGTAACTGATGAACTTAAGGGCATCCCAATCTAGGGCTGAGTAGAGCACTTTAACTTATTACAGACTGACCTCACCCCAGCAAATCTCCTCCTGGCACGTCCAAGCTGTGGTTTAATATCCATTACACCCAGGGAAAGGCTTTTAACTCTCTCTAAAGGAAGTGGGAAGGGAAATCAGTGGGTTGGGGTGTCCTGGGCAGGGCCAGGGGTTGGACTCATCATCCCTGGGGGTCTCTCCCAGCCCAGGATATTCTGTGGTGGCCGTGGATGAGATTTTTTTATGTGAGAACTCCTGGCCAGCGGGTTAAGAGATGAATATAAAGAAAATAAAACTTTTAATTTGGGTTTATAGAGTTTATAATTAAACTTCTAAAAGCCGAGTCCTCCGGGTTGTTTTGCACATTCTAACTTTGCTTCCGCGACCCCTCCATCGCCCAAAATCACGGAATCACAGAACCATGGAATGGTTTGGGTTGGAGGGCCCCGAAGACTTGAAGAATTTCACTTTTGCCAAAGAAAAGCCAGCCCAGCAGCACAGAGAGCTCAGTAAAAGCCGGGAATGACCCTCAGGGATGGGGCTGATTCCCTGTCTAAGGGGCAGCTGTCTCCCAGCCACATTCCCGCTCTCGTTTGCATCCCTCCCTCCCTCCCCCTGCCCACGTGGGCCTCATTTCCAAGCCTACTCAAAATGATATTTTCCAAGCATGTGCCACACGACTTGTTCATATAAATGGAACAAATTAAACTGTCTCCACAGATATCCCCTCACATTTGTAGCCCTGATTCCTCTCCCTCACACGTGGCCGAGACACCGAATTATCTCCCTGCAGAGGTTGACCTCAGGATATTGGATTCTGCCACGGAGCTCTCCGGGACTAAACCGACGGGAAACACTTAATCACCCCTGCCTTTGCAGGGAAAAAAATCAACTTTAAATTTGCCCTGATGAAAAATCAATAAACCAGTAATTGCTTGGCTTATCACGGCGTGGAGGGACAAATTGGGAAGCGGAGCTCGGCGTCGGCGCGGGTTCCAGGGAAAGGCGCGGAGTCTCGGGATCACTAAGCCAGAAAAGGGAAAGGTCTCGGAGCGATAATTAAATCTACTCGTGCTGATTTTCTGCCAAATTTATTTCCCCAGAGCATATCAAAATGTTGCAGTGCTTACCGGGGAGGGAGGCAGAAGGAATCAACTCGGCGCCGGGCCGGCACGCGCCAGGCACGGAACGCAAATCCCGGGAAAACGGCACCGGGAAATGCAAATTCCAGGATAACGCCCGCCCCATCCAGCACCAGCCATCCACCTATGGAAGGACTGAGTGCCAAAACCTCGTGTTTTCTATTCTTCTCTATTCTGAACACCTTCTTTTCCTGGTTTTCTGACGCATCCCCAGCCCCTCCTCCCGACACGCGGCCCTGCCATGATCTATTTTAAACTCAGTATTTAAAAATATTATCATTCGTGATGGATTAAGAGAAACGAGCCCCAAACCTCTCCCTAATATCATCCAACATGTTCCAATTTTTCCTTTGCTTTGTTTTTTTTTTTTTCTTTTCAGTTTTCCTCTTGCCCACTTCACCTATTTGGGATTTGTCTGGAGTAAAACCCAGTTTGGCGGCAAAATCCCCTTTGGATTTTGTCACTTTTCAGGCAGTCCCAAAGCGAGTAAACAAAACCCAAACTACGAAAATCCAGCCACTGAAAATACTCCTGGAAAAGTAGCAGTTTTTGCTAATAGGCCTAATTTCATGCAGCAAATTAGCATAGCTCCAATGGAAGTGCAAATGTAATCAAACTGAAAAATTCAAATGAGGCGGGGGGAGCCTTTCTCTTTCTTTCTTTGCTTTTTAGTCACTTAAATAAAAATAAAAAAAAAAAAAAAAAAAANTTTTTTTTTGTTTTTAGCCACTTAAAAAAAAAAAAAAAAAAAAAAAAATCATCATTTTGCTGTGTGTCCTTCACCAGGCTGGAGGGACTGTGGTAATTAAAACATTTAAACCAGCACAAGCCCCCAGTCTCTAATCTGGAGCTGGGGTCAGCTGTCTGTAGATTCTAATTTGTCCTCGATTTTTTATTCATGCTGGGGAAATGCTGCATATTTAACAGGAAACCAGCAGGAAGGGGCAGTGCTGGGCTTGGAGGTCAAATAATTTGATTTCCGAGCAGATTACATGGAACATCCAACGTCTAATCTCACCCCTGATTTGGCAATAAAATGACAATAAAAGGAATGTTAAGACACCCTCGCTATGGGGTGGGCAATAACCAGTTTTTATGAGTTGGGAAAGGATTGGTTTATTTGTAGAATTATTTTTATTGCAGCTCCTGGGTAAAGGAGTCACAGGCTGTCTGCACAGGCTGGAATTTCCCTCTGGAGGGTTCTACTTAGAGAAATAAAATGAGGAATATTAGAGAAATAAAAATTCTTTTAAAATCTAAATTAAATTCTAAATTACTTTCTAAAGTAATTTAGAAATAAAAAAAAAAGATTTAATTTAATATAATTTTCCTTTATCATATTTTATTTCAATGACTGGATGTAGCACTCAATGCTCTGGTGAGGATCAGGCACAGCTTGGAATTGATGGACTGGGATGTTTTTCCATCCTCAGGGATCCCATGAGGGATCAGAGGGTTAAAAACCACCCAGAGGTGTTGTGTGAGGAAGGAAGAACTAAGAAAAAAATGCAAAATGCCCTTTTTCCAAGCAAAAGATGCCACTGAAGCCCAGAATGGCTGGGACAGGGAAGGGAACACATTCTAAGCACTGGATAAATGTCCTGTTTGCAAATCCATATGGGAGATAAACCTACCTAAAACTGGAATTTTGAATCCATATGGGACATAAACCTACCTAAAACTGGAATTTTGAATCCATATTGGACAGAAACCTACCTAAAACTGGAATTTTGAATCCACATGGGACATAAACCTACCTAAAACTGGAATTATGAATACATATGGGATATAAACCTATCCATAACTGGAATTTTAAATCCAGTTTCCCAGTGTGCAATTCCCCTGGATATCTTGGAATGCTTCCATGCTTCATACACAATTTAATAAGACTTTCTATTTTCCAGTGAGAATGAACCCTTCCATTCCTAACTGGAAGCCAACTCCTCAGCAAAGGCATGAATTTGAATTATTCAGAAAAATTCTTCATTTTCGAACACTGTGACATCCTCACAACCCTTCAAAGCCACCCCGGTTTTCATGGCTTATTAATGAATTGTAGAGAAGCTTTCCTCCCCATTTCCCTGGAAATTCCATTGTTCCCAAGTCATGAACTGCCCCTTTTTCCTTCCCTCTGCCTTTCCACACTGACCCCTCCCAATCCCTGCTGGCACAGCAATTGCCAGCACATGTGCCACTCACGATGGGATGTAAGCACAAAAAAAAAAAAGTGTTTTTTTCCAAACATTCCCTGCAAATTACTGCTGATGGGACCCAACCATCTCATCCCCATATCCCTGTTCCCATGGGAGCCTGCCTGGGTGACTCCTCCAAGGTGGGAAGGCTCCCCCTGGGTCACTGGTTCCAAAATCCAGGAATCACAACGGGGAGGGGGCACAGCTGGTTGGTTTGGTCCCTTTTCCAGTCAGACCTGGAAGTGCCCCTTCCCCTTCCTGCCATGTCCAGGCTATCCCACTTTTCCACTTGAATTTCCTTCTTTGCTATCACAAGAACCTTCTCCAAGCAGGATTAACTGGGAGCACCAATTAATTCCTCTCAGCATCCCACAGCCCCCAGGTAAAACAAACTCAGTGTTAGAACATTTTGATTTTGAGTGAAATTCTCAGCAGCAGCGGTTTCAAGAATGGGAAAATTTCCTGAGCTCCCTCTTGTAAGTAAATCATGGAATCCCAGAATGGTTTGGGTTGGAGGGGACCTGAAAGCCCATCCAGTTCCACACATCTCCAGTGAGGATTTGAGGCTCCTGGGATTTTTTGGATCAGCTCTCTCCCGATGCTGGAAGTGTCTCTTCCCATCGCTCCCTGACATTTCAGTCCATTCGGTTTAATTATTCCGCCTGCTGGACTGCAGAGAAAGCAGCTCAGGGCACCAAATTCCATCAGCAACCCAGGGAGGAAAATCCCACAGCCCCACTGGAGCTTGGACACTTAAAAATAATTATTTCTGACTTCCTGGGCTTTAGTTTGTTACGAAATGAAAGAAGATTCCTCACCTTCTTCCTTTCTTCTCTTGGCTTCTTCTTCACTTCTCTCCTTGGCCTTCAATGCTTCATCTGCTTTAGCTAAAAAGAAGAAAACAAGAGCTGGAATTAGTTAAATTTATCCTATCAAATCACGGAATCGTGGAAAGGTTGGGTTTGGAAGGATCTTAAATCCCACCCAGTGCCACCCCAGGCATGGCAGGGACACCTCCCACTGTCCCAGGGGCTCCAAGCCCAGTGTCCAACCTGGCCTGGGACACTGCCAGGGATGGGCTGTCAACAGCCTCTTGCCAAACAACATTCCCTGGGCTTTAAACCCAATTTCATGTTCCTTTCTGCAGGCCCCACCATGAAATCCACGTGCATGACAGACCAGAACTTGGTTCTTCATTTATTTTATTTAAAGTCCTTCCCACGGTTAAGGAATGGCATAAATGGGATTATGGAGGGTAATATCAGGTCAACATTAGAGGCAATATTAATTCAACAAAAATACCCACATTCATTTTGTGTTAAGTAAAGCCCTTGAGAGACTTTTAAGAGGTTTTCTTTCTTTAAACCCCAATCTCCCCACCCCAGCTGCCCCCGGACCGAACTGCAACGGCCCAAACGTGGCACGTTCATAAAGCAGCAGCTTTGCTGCCATAGTGAGTAATCCATCAGACCTATTTGGAGGATAAAACAGGACCAAAACAATATTTCCAGGGCTGCAGACTCTGTTCAGAGTGGGAGGCAGCCAGCTCTTCCTCAGGACTTTATTAGGTAGTACACAATTTTCTCTTCACTCCAAATCACAGCAGCAGTACTTAATCCATGTTACAACAATCTTCTTTAAAAAGAATCTTTTTCCCTCTAGAAACCTCTTCCCTTATTACTTAATTATCTACCAGTTGCTCAACTGCAGGGGTTTTCAAACACTTTCCTACAGATGTTAGAGAAGATTAAAAATATACAGCACAGTAACAAGGGACTATCAATATACTCTGTAAATTAATTAAATTTCTGTTCTAGCACATCATTTATTCCAAAGCATTAATGTCTCAAAGGAGCCATTCTCTTTTATTGCCATCTCACTGCCTGATGAGTGAACTAAGTGAGAATAAGTCTCTAATAACATTATACTTGATGAAATATTAAGTTTTCAAAAGTATCACCAGGCCAGAAAGAAAAGAACCAGCAAGGACCAGGAATCCAGCATTTAAACCAGGCCTTCTCAGGGAGGAAAATCACTATAAACTGTGGCCTGAATGGCAAGAGCTGAGTCAGATTTGCAAATATTCAATCCCAGCACCTCCAGAATGAAGCAATAATTTATGAAAACCAAATTCAGTTTGGGGAGGGGGTGAAGGGGTCGTTCTTTTTTGGAGCCACCAGCTCCACCTTAAAATGCACAACCTGAACAGGGTGCTACAAAGTGATCCAATCACTGCACAGACAGCTGCTTCCATCTCCACACTTTTATACATATTTAGACAACATTTAAAGCCATGAAATATTAAAACTTTTCTGCCACCGAAGATCGTTACAAGAATCTATTAAATCCCATAATAAAACCAAACCACGAGTAACTCTGAAGACTTTTACTTCATTTACACTTTATTCTCCTTGGTAAAAGGACAGGGATAATAGAAATCCCATTTAAATTCAATTTTGGTGATATGTGTAATTGTAGATATACCCCTTGAGTCATGTAAAATGCTCAGCTTATGTTTCTTTCAAATTATCCCGCTCCGATTCCCATTCTGCTCCTTACAACCGTCTTCAATATGTATTAGCAGAGCTCATTAGGCTGGAATTTAATAATGCAAACATCAGGTGGATTTCAAGACCCTCCATTATCAGCACAAGATGGATTGCTCATATAGCTCGTGGGCCAACTGGGCACAATTTAGATTCAATAAACTACCAGGCCTAAATTTGATTTATCTATTCCACTGAGCTACTTTGTTCTTCCTGCCCGATTTGTTGCTGCACAGGAACAATTCATTGGGTATCTCAGTGGCAAAAAGATATTAAAATACACAGGAAAGATGGGGCTGGTCAATGAATAAATTTTTAGCTTGTCTTTGTTAACTTTAAATCGCTGATTTCCAGCCCTGCAAGTCAAGCTAAAACTGCTGCCGAGGCAGAGCTTGGCCCTTCAAGTCCTGGTTAATTAGAGGGACAATGGGGCAATTTAGGAAGTATCATGAGGACAATTCTCCACACAAAATTGCTCATTAACAACAATTTTTTAACTTAGCCCATAAATCTCCAGAGCAGTCGGTCCTGAGCTCACAGGGCTCCATCCACCGTGCCCAAGACAGGCACCGAAACTCTGAGCAGCTTTCAGGATTTAACACCGAGGATTCTCTCCAAGCATTTCACATTTTCTGTCATTTTTGCACAGAATCCCAGAATGGGCCAGGCTGGGAGGAACCACAGTGGGTCAAGTGGTTCAATCTCCCTGCTCCAGCAGGGTCATCCTGGAGAACATGGCACAGGATTGTGTCCATTCTTCTTCTTCCACTCCTTCTCCTCTTCTTCCTCTTCTCGTGCTTCTCCTCTTCTTCCTCTTCTCGTGCTTCTCCTCTTCTTCCTCTTCTCGTGCTTCTCCTCTTCTCCTTCCTCTTCTCCTTTTCTTCTCCTTCCTCTTCCCCGATGCTGTTATTATTATTATTATTATTATTTTTATTATTATTATTATTATTATTATTATACAGTGAATACATTGTTGTTCACTGACCAAGTGCCATTAAAAGCACTAAAAGAGATTCATTTTTCTCAAAGCAAGCTGCAGTTAAACAACATGAAAATATTTTTAGAACCTGAGGGCTGGGTTAGAACCTGAGAGGGCTTTTTCAACCTAAACAATTCCACGATTCCAGAGTCACTCCCTGATGGATGGCTGATGCTCTAATCCTGACCAGCCTCACACTGTGCCAAGGTGAAATTATTCCAAGCAAAGCTGCCAATTAAGAAAAAACAGGAAACCCCTGAATTATTCCAAGGTAGAAACAGGACAGGGATGTTTTGGGGATGGAAAGGGCATTTTGGAAAGTGTGGCCTGGGCTCATGGAGGAGCCCCTTCAGCAGAGCCCTCTCTCAGTGCATGGGAGGAGCAGGGAAGATGCATGGAAAAGACTCAGCCCTTCACTAAGAAGATTTCATTTTTCTGTCAAAATTAAAAAGAGAGGAGTGTCAGAACACCCACAACTGCAAACCACGAGAGGTCTGGAAAAATAAATTAATTCAACATAATTGTGTGCTTTCCAATTGCTTGAAGTTGAAAATACAAGATGTGTTTGAGGAAAAGAAAGCCCAGAAACTGTAAAAACACACATGGACATCCCATTTAAAATGCAGCCAACCATCCACAGTGCTCATCAGAAAGACTTCACCTTTTTTTTTTTAAACACAAACATTTTTGCACTTATAAAATATTCAGTCAGCTCACATATAAAAATACAAGTGGAATCCATTATTAATTTACAAGGCCCTGTTTAATTTACATGCTATTTTTCTCTGGTATATTAAATTTATCAAGGCTTGTGGAAATCCTCTCCGCTGAATATTCATAGGCTGACGTGTAAAATTATCTGTTATCCATCCGGCAAATTCCAGCACAAACTCCAAACAGCCACTTGCTCAGGGAATTCCTCTGACAGGAACACGAGGAGCAGCAGCACCCAGGGATTCTGAGCTCCAGGGGAAAAGTGACAGCACCACACACATTTTTACCACCCCACGTTTAAGCTGGTTTTCTATATTTTTGCCTTTAGTAACCCTTCACCCAGAATTTAAACACCACCAACATTCCTGGAGGCCTCAGAGGGCTTTTCCAGCCTAAGTGAGTGTATGATTCTATTAATCCATGGTCCCACAAATGCGCGGAATTCTGTGATTCCATAAATCCATGTCTGGGGTGGTCACTTGCCCAGTCCATCGTGCCCATGGCCCCCTCAGTGCCAGGAGAGCTCCCACCAGCCCTGTCCTCCCAAATTCCACGTGAAATGCCACAATTCCCAAACACGGGAAGTTCTGCCCTTGCTGCCCTGTAATTTAATTATGCCAGACTCTAATTATGGATATTGGAGAGGCCTGAGCAGGAGGGTGAGGGAGGAGCTCACTGTCCCCTCCCCAGCTCCACCAGTCACATTTAAAAATTCCCCATAAACCCAAATCTGGTTATTTTAAGCTTCTCTGAATTCCCAGTGGAACGTGCCCAGTGCTTGGAAGGGAGACTTTATCCCACTGATTCGTCCTGGTGTAGGAATGCTATTTCTCACCTCTTCAGCAGCATTCCTGATTAGCTCCCTTCCCTTTTAAGAAATATTTTGGAAAAATATTCCTTACTTTGGGATAAACGTCCCACTATGGCACAGCTAACGAGCATCTCGCTCACAGCCAGGAGGGTTTTCCCAAACACTAAATGTATTTTTGGTAGAGGACATATCCAGCCATGTACAACCCAAGTGAAAAAACACAGGCAAAACCCAAACCCTGTCCTACTCCAAAGCATAACGGAGATGTTTGTTATTTGGTGCAGCCAGGATATCTGTTTACATTGGGTACAACCAAGATAATAATTATGACAAACCCTTTCCAACCAACCAGGCGACTTCCCCCGTTTCTTTCATTGTTACCATTTTCAGGAAGCAGTTTGTGGATCACCTGCTGGCTGGAAACGGCACAGGGCTGGGAGAAAGCCCAGCAGGAAAGAGAGAAAATCCGAAATCCCGCTCAACAGCCCGAGCGACTCCCGAGTCCAAACGGGTTAAATATTAAACCGACTTCTCTGGAGAGAGGGAGGCACGTTCATCCTTGGAATATTAACGTGCTGGGCAGAAATCCGGGAGGGGAAGAGGCTGGAGAGGGACACGGGGTGCTGGGCAGGGAAAGGTAAATCTGACAGCCAAAATCCCGTTCCGGCGAGCGGGGCCGGCCTCCCCAAAGACTTCCCGGATCCCGGTGACTGCCTCCTGTATTAAGACTGCCTTTCTCATCACTTAATGCTTATTTTCATCACTTTGCCTAAAATATTGATAATCAATTAGGGCTACGTCTGTTTTGCCACAGAATCTGTGTCACAGTCTATCAGCCTGTCAGGGCCAATTCAATCCTCATTCAAAGTTAATTTTTTCTCCATAAATCTGCCTTTGGAGGAGTCATTAGGCGCAGAACATAGCCCGAGGTGCAATCACCTATTCTCTTTCATTAGAGGCAGGCAGGGAAGGTGAGGGAGATTATTAGAACTTTGGAATGATCACAAAGCAGCGTGCTGCCTGTCAGATCCCCCCAACATTTCATTCATCTCGCCAGCTCGCTGCCAACGCTTCTAAATGGACATTATTCATGAACATCTGTGACACGCTGAATATTCCGAGGCTGGGAGTGATGAAAAAGCCAGGCCCCCCCTTTGGCTGGGAAATTAATTCTGTGGTCAGAACAATTATGAATATAACAAACTTGTTCCATGACGTTATTTTTAGGCCTTCCAAGATATCCCCCTTAAAAAGGAGGGTTTTTGGCTTTTTAAGCATAAACGTGGCTACTCCGAATGGTCAAAGGCTGGATTTTGTGGTACTGGAGAATGAGGAAAAAGCCGTGCCCACCTCTGGCTGAGACATTAATTCCATGGTCAGAACAATAAGGAATATAAAAAACTTGCTTCATGTTGTTATTTTTAGTCCTTTCAAGATATTCCACTTCAAAATTTTTATTTCAGAAGTGGACTTTTTTTAAGTCCACTTCTGAAATAAAAATTTTTAGGGGGTGAAACACTGTATTTTAAGGTATTGTTGAACGATGTGCATTTCTTTTGCTATGGAAACAGATTGTTGGTTGGGTTTCTTCAAGCAATCACTAAATTAGCAGCTTTGCAATCTGATTTGTTGATACCTTTCTAAAACGCACCCAAACGAGACCCCACGCTGGATTTGAAATTGCTGCCATCTGAAATTACAGCCCACTTCCCTCCTGGTGGAAAAGCAGAGTGGGAAACAGATTTCCACAATCAGTTCTATTCACTCCTCTCCCCTTCCAATGAACGTGTGATGGCCACTGAGGCATTTTTTAGGTAGGAATGGCAGAAATGCTGGTGCAAGAGACAATCATCCACAAAATTAAACACACCACCACGTTTTCCATGCATATTCCCTTCCTACATGCAGGGGGTTAAGATGTAGCTACCTGGAGAAAAAGTCATTTCCATCTAATGAAATCACATCAAGTAGTTCCTTGAATCTCATTACAAAATTCAAAAGAATAGTCATTTACATTTTTTCCCTGATATTACCAGGAAAGCAGTGTTCTCTCACCAAACTTCTCACAGCCCCCATCGTTCTCCTCCCCAAATATCCTCCTTTTCCAGAATTAAGGGCCAGATCCTCAGTGAATTCAAGCTGGCACAATTCCACTGACTTGAGCTGAGCCAAGCCCATTTACTCCAGCTGAGGATCTGGCACTCCCTATTTATAATAATAATCCTAAAGAAGACTTAATCAGCAGATCTTGGCTAGGTATATTCATCCATTATTTAGTGCATCCCTAATTTCTTTCTTTTTCCCACAGTTTCCCCCCCAAACAGAAACTGAAGGAAAAATCCAACCTAAATAGGGTTTAACATTAAGGATTAATTTGCTTCCACGGCTCCTGACTCGTTGCAGGGGCTGCTGTTAAATATTCCAAGGACTTGTTTCCATCCCAGAAAAGGCTGTACATTATCCACCTCAACATCTCCTAACCAAGTAATGTTTTACCTCGGATCTGCTCCCCCAGCCTGCAGCCCAGCTCAGGGAAACAGCAGAACTGGATGTGATTCTTGTCACCTCAGGTGTTTAGTCCTGGGGAGGAAATCAGTTCCCAGAGTAATTCAGTGATTCCAAGGGGAGTGTTTAAATGGCACCTTCCAGGTGAGTTTCTTTAGGGGCACAGGGGTGGGAATCATGGAATCAGAAAATCATTAAGGTTGGAAAAGCCCTCCAAGATCATCAAGTCCAACTGTTAATCCAGCACTGCCAGGTCCACCACTAACCCTGTCCCCAAGTGCCACATCCACACCTTTTCTGAACGCTTCCAGGGATGGGGACTCCACCACTTCCCTGGGCAGCTCGTTCCAAAGCCTGACCACCTTTTCCAGGAAGAAATCTTTTCCTCAAATCTAATCCAGACTTCCCCCAGTGCAACTTGAGGCCAGCTGATGAAAAAGGAAGAGCTTCCTCTTCCTCAAGGAACGAAGAGCTAGGGAAAGTAAATGGATGGCTTGGAGTTAAACCTTCCCCGAAACTACTGAGGCAAAAGAAGCAGCCACATTTAGGAGCAAAACCAATAAATTCCACATATAAAAGTTGACGGAATAAAGAATGCTCTCACTGCTATATCCTCCAGGAATTATTTCCCAGCTCAACCGGAAAACCAAGAAGCGATCCCTACGAAAAATTCCAATTTGATTCAATTTATTTAAATTGTCCTTAAGCCAGCGTTTGTTCCAGAGTTGTTTCTTTCCCCCTGGCATGCCATGGGTGGAGAAAGGAGAGGACACTGGACAGGGCTGTCAGGGATCTGGTGAGCAGGTGACAGGAGGAAGCCAGGCTGGACGGGGCTTGGAGCCACCTGGGCTAGTGGGAGGTGTCCCTGCCCAGGGCCTACAGTCTCGATGGAACAAATGCTTTCAAAACCATCCCACAAATTCGGAAGGGTAAATTTAGGCCTCTTTTTCCCTCCTCGGTGACTTCAGTGCTCCCTTCTCCTGCAGGGCCTCAGCCCAAAGCACGACCTTGGTTCTGCACCCCGCTGCAAGCAGAGCTCAACCAAAGCCCTCCAGCTCCACGGACTGCGTCCCACCCCACCCGCCCCCTCCCAGGAAGCACTCAATCCTCATGGGATCTGCCCTCCACCACCCACTGCACCTGCACGAGAAATCACCTTCACCTTCTACTACCCACGTACCTTCCCAACTCCTCTACTGAATTCCACAAAGAAATAATTTTCATTCAAAAAACACTTCCTTGCTTAAAATACAGCCGCTAAGACAAATCATTTAAATGATTTCTGGGGGAAAAAAAAGGCACTGTGCCTCAAATACAATTCTCACTGCAGGCTGTAGATTGGCAGTGACAGTCAGCTTTTCTTTCTGGGGTAAGGGCAGGATTCAGCCTGACAGCTTGTCAGCAAACTTGAAAAATTCACTCCCAAAACTTCGATTCCAAACGAGCCCTTCTTTCATCTGCCAATTTCCCAACGTCAGGAATCGCCACGTTAAGTGAAAATCAAGTAGATGACAACTCATGTGGCTGTGGACAGGAAGCAATAAAGCACGGAGCACGCACGGCTGATTACAGGGAACGACTCCGGGAGAAACCAAAGCGGCCCCCAGCACCTCAGGAGGCTCCGGGAATTTCCAGCTCCGCTTTTCCAACCGGATAAAACCATCAGGAGTGAAACCATAAGGAATAAAGCTGTGTAAGTGGCTCCTGTTTGAGCATGCTTAACCAAGAACCGAGTGAAATAGTGGTGCAAGAATCATTTTAGAGGAGTTTTTGAAGAAAGAAGGAAATTTGTTCACCCTATGGATGATCCTTTCCCACTTTGACCACAATGTTAATAAAAAACCCCCGTGAAGCAACAAAACACAAAAAAGATCAAGAAGTACTTTTAAAAGTTGTTGTTTTAAAACCTCTAAAACCATAAACACCGAGACATGGTCAAAGAAAAAGAATATTAGCACCAAGGAGCACGAACTCACAAAGATACTGAATGGGGCACTGGAAAATCAGGAAAGGATGAGGTGGAAAACTTCGAGGCGGAAAACTTCGAGGTGGAGGCGCAGCGAATTCCCAGGATTTATCGCGCTGGAACTGCGGAATCATGAGACAGGCAGCCAAAAGAACCTGACATCTGGCACCAAAAGGGGGAGCGTGTGTCCAGGAAAGATTTGTGGGGAAGACTTACAGCCGATGCCAGCACACGCTCGATTGCAGCCCCGCAGCCTTGGGAGCGGCCGGGAACGCGCGGAGGGCGCCGAGCTCATCCCGGCGGAAAAAAGGATGGGAAACTCCACGTTCCCAGCTCGTACCCTTAACTCCTATAATCGTTTACTGTACTCAGCGTCATTAAATACTCCCCCAGGATAAAGGAGGTAAATATATTGCTTAAATATTCAGCGGCTGGCTGTAAAATTTCATTGCGGATTAAGTGATGAAGATGAAGAAACGCTGCTGAAAACAAACAATTTATCTTCACTCGGCGCAGCAGAGCGCTCCTGGAACCCCGCCAGAGGCTCTGTGGGTTGGAATTCAATAACTGCATTAAAAGAAAACTACACCTCTGCTACACACCAGGCTGAACATCCCTGAGTAAACAGTTTGCTGCAGCGGCGCTTAAATAATTCAGGAGGGAATTTGGGGTATCAAACATTTTTCTGAAGTGCCGTGTTTCTTCATGTATTTCAAATAAATGCTTGTTTTTAAAAGTTCGAGTAGAGCCCATTAGAGCAAGTGGGAAAACAGACAAATGCAAGATGGAAAACCACCAAAGCACTGATTTCCAGGAGAGGAGTGAAGGAAGATTTGTCATCAGTGAGGAAGTCAGCGCCAAGGGCACAGAGCTGATAATATACACATGCATTTCCACTGCTCATCTGCAACCTTGAGAGATTCCAACTGGCTCTCGTAAGTCTGGACAGCATAATTTTCCCTCAGACACATGTGCATCCATATATTTGTATAAAGCTGTAGCAAAGTAATAAATAAGCAGCCTTATTCAGCACCAGAGCTTCCATAAACTTCCTCCAATTAGGTTTCATTTCCAGCCAGCTTTAACTTTAGATGGGAGAGCTCTGCCAAGTACTTCAAGAGGGCATTTCTCTCATTCTTAGAAAACAGAAATAATTTGAAATATCAAAGCATCATTGGGTGTTGAATGGCTTTAACCATGAATGCACATAACTGTGTGGGAGTGGCAGCAGAGCACCAGTTGGGGCTCATCATCCTCCATCCATCAGAAGGAACTTGGTTCTGAACTTGCACGTGCACCCACGGGATGTCCGGGTATCCTTTATATGGAATCTGTGCTTTTTAATGAAGATGATTGTATTAATCACACTTTTAATTGCACTGCCCAAGCATAGAGCCATGGAACGGTTTGCGTTGGGAGGAACCTTAAATCCCACCCAGTGCCACCCCCTGCTGTGGGCAGGAACACCTTCCACTGTGCCAGGCTGCTCCAAGCCCCGTCCAGCCTGGCCTGGGACACTTCCAGGGATGGGGCATCCAGAAGGTGGCAGGGGGTAGAACGGGATGGTGTCTAAGGTCTCATCCAACTCAAACCATTCAGGGATTCTATAAAAAAATTATTCAAAAAAATCATGCCTTCTTCCAGATAACCTCCATCATAACACTTTTGGAAATAACGTTAAGAGATTACTTTTACAATTTGTACAAACATTGCAAGCAGGGTAATAACTACCTCCAAAAATCCACTTAACTGCTTTAATCCCTATTTTCTGCCAATACTGGATTTCCAGTGCTTTGAAGGGCCCCCAGTCAGTACAGCCCAGGCCAGGCTGGTTTGAGCCCTCCTGTAAGAACAGGCAGTGGGGCCGTGCTGGGCACGGGGCAGCCCCAGCCCCAGCTCCCGCGGCCCGGAGCCGCGTTCCGAGCGCTCCTCCCGCTCTCGGGGGCCTCTCCTGGGTGCCCCGATGGCTCCCCTCACATCTCGGGGATGATCAGTGCCCGGGCAGCCCCGCAAGCGCCCGCTGGGCTCTCCAATCACAGCGCTGCTGGCGGGAGCCCCCGGGCAGCAGCGTGGGGAGACTCCGCTGCGCCCCAAACCGAAGCCGACGGGCGGCGGAGCAGCGGCTCCGGCCGGGAATTGGCCCAGGCCGGTGCCCGCGGCCAGCTCAGGAACTCTGCTCTGCTCCCTCTCCCTCCCCCTGGCAGCTGTCGTGCTCCAAGCACGGGTTTGATTACTCTAATTAATATAACGTTATCAACAGATCTTCATATTGATCCCTAACCCTCCTTTCTAAAGGAAAGCTCCGAGCTCGGAGGGAGGGAGTGGAGGCGAGCGAGGTTAATGGTTTTAATCCTACCCCAGCTTTATGTTGGATTTCCTAAAAGTGCCATTGATTCCTTGCAGCAGCAAACTGAATGCTCTTTCTTAGTATTTCACATTTAGCATTTTATATTTTGGTATTTTCCTTCGTTACAGTAGCATTCACTACTTTGTTACCAGCTGAATCAATTAAAAAAAATACCATGAACACACACATCCATTATTTTCACTGAGACTAACAAAAATATTAAGTAAGCTGATATGAATAATGAAGCTGAATTTTGATTTTAAACTTAATTTACTAAAAATAAACTCATAGAATCATTAAGTTGAGAAAGACCTTCAAGGCCATCCAGTCCAACTTCCAAGAATTATTTGTGTTGTTGTTAAAAGTTTCTTTCCATAGCAGGTGATTAAATATGAATAATTGCAAATAGAATATACTGTCAAACAACATTTCACGTCAATGAGAAAGAAAAATGAGATGCTACTCCTGAAATTATAATATAAATGACAAGTATTTCAAATTTTGGAATTTTCCCCCTTAGTTTACAGTGCAACAGGGACGTTCCTTATTACCAGGCCCAATTCCACATGGATCAATCCATAAAGGACTTTCTAATCCCCCAGCTTTGTCCTTTAAAACTCATTTAGCCCATCGCAGCCTGTGGCAGGAGCGGGCAGCACTAATAGGCCCCCGCTGCCCCAGCTCCCCTCATTCATCCCCTATTCCCTCAGGTGCTCTCCCTGCTCATGCCCAAATGGCACCAACCTGTTGTGCAGCACATCCCTGAAAAGCCCAGCCTGGATCATTCCCCCAGGGATCAAAGCCCTGCAAGCACTCCAAGCTGTTCCTCTGTCTGCATGGAAAAGCCCTGCCCTGCCAGCCAGGCCAAAGGGGAAGGCAAATAAAGCTGATTTTAAGGTAGAAAAAGTCAAAGCGGGCTCCTTTAAAGCAACCCCTTGTCGCTCTAGGACACAAACAGCACGACAGGGGCGACAGCTCGTTCCAAGACAAAAGAGACTTTGAATTTCTGACTCCATCTCCTTATATACAAAATCCATGGGCCAGGGTCACTGGAGGATGACAGTGCCACCTTTCCAATGCCACTGGTCAACCCAACAGTCCATCGGCTTTCTCCTCCTCCATAAAAGGATGTAAACAATAAGTTATTTACACAAAGCATGTGAGAAAGTTCTGTAGAAAAATGCAAACACAGAAGGCTTTCAGAAAACTTGAAAAAATTAGGGTGACAACCCCTCACGTGCCAAATACACCAGGTGCTGCTGCACACGTTCGCTGCCCAAAACTTGGGGGAAAAAAATGGGAAATACCGAGCGTTGTGATGTTCTAAGGGAACTTGTGTTGAAACACACTGATACTGGTAACAAAACCCGACACTTTTAATAAAAACCACGTTACATTGAAAGTTCTGCACAACTCTGGTTCCAGACCCTCAATGTTTTTCAAATATTTGGCGTTTCTGTGCGAACACCTTCGTTTTATCCCCACGCTCACAAAGGGAAGGAGCGGGACTGCTCCGCTATTCCTGCCGCGACAGCCAAGCCCGGATCCCGAGGGATGGGGTGATCATAAACCCCTGCCCAGGACACCCACAGGACGGTTAAAGCAATAAAATTAATGGCATCTGTCACCCTGGGCAGCAGCGGCGCCCGGGGAGGGAAGGGCACATCCAAAATCAGCTCCAGAGCTGCTCCCGAGGAAACACCTGCGCTCGGGATCCAGCCCCCACAACTCCAAAGCCTTTTCCATTTTCTTCCTCCACCCTCCCAAGTTTAATAAACAACAAACCCATCATTTTTTAACACTTTAACCAGCGAGAGCAGTGATTCATAACTCTGTCATAATTAAAATTTTATGGCAAATACACACAGCCATCAGTCATCCAGGCGGGAACGTCCGAAAAAAGTGGGATTTCAATTTATAAGCCCGTGCAGGATTGTATGAGCTACACTGTATAAAAGCACATTCCTAGGGAGTTACTGAACTGGGAAAAGCAAAAGTTGGTTGGGTTTATTTTTTTAAAATCAAATACAGAGGAGGTTATGAATTTGTTGGCGCAGTGGCTCCGTACAGTGACTGATGGTTAAAAAGGGAAGGAAATATTATCCTGTGTCTTCTTCCAGAGCTGCTCTAACGAAGTTTGGTGGTGTCCCTGGCGCTCCCTAATGCCACAAACACAGATTTCCTGAAATTATTAAAACCTCCAAAAAAAAAAAAAAGGAGAAAATTCCACAGCAATGGCGGGGATAAAAGGAGTAAATCAGTGAAACTGGTAAACTGTGAGATACGCAGGTACAGAAATATTTTAACGTAAAATAATATGAATTGAATCCATTTCAATTAATTTTATCTCAGCAATGACATGGAATTATCTGAATGAATTAAAAGAATTGAATTGGTGGTCTGGTATGGACAAATATTCAGTGACTTCCAAAATTTGTACTTGGTTCTCCTGTAGATCCATCCTGGATCCAGACAGGAAATGAAATACTCTTTAAAAAACATGGATCAGGATGATTTTACTTATTTACTATACAGCTGGTTTTCAGATATAGTAGAGAATAAATAAATGTTCGCAGATCAGTTTCACAAGCAGATTTTTTGCTTAGAAATACAAGAAACCCAAAAACTTTCACTAACTGCTTCTCATACCTATTCTTAAAAGGACTTTTTCCTAAACCCCACAAATATTCCACATCACCTGGGAAATCCCTTCTGCTGGCACACCTCCAGCTGTTAAAGCAGTTGTGTTCTACAGTGCTTTGAGAGGGAATGGATGCTCCATGGATTTACAAGAAATATCTATTTTTAAGACATAACTGACATCCCATTCCACCCTAAGGCCAGACAACAGAAATTCTCTGTAAGAATATTTAGGGATTCCCAACACTCTTGGCCGCTACAACACTGCCAACATTTGAGATTTTTATCCACTTCTAAGATGAGAAAAGTATCATGGGATGTGCAGGGAAAAGTTGGATTAAGTTTTCCAGTGAAAACGGTGAATGTGGCAATGTTGGGTTAAGGGCAGGGCTTGATGATCTTGGAGGTTTTTAGGGATTTTCCAACCTTAATGATTCCATGATATAATTTCAATTTGGAAAAGTTTGCGTTTTCACACCAATAAAAAAAAACAAACAAAAAGGAAAGAAAAAAGCTAAACACGAGACTTGGAGCTTCCACAAACAGTTACCACAGGTCTCCCCAGTCCATTAAAGGAAGTAATTGAATCAGTTTGCGTTTTCTCAGTAAAATCTCATTCAGCGAAATTTTATTGCCAGCCATCTAAATAGTAAATACTTATTATCCCCTCCAAATGAGGTTTTGCTTGCCAAGGGCAAAGCCGTGGCTGTGATTGTGGCGCTCTGTCAGAGGCAGCAGAAGTTAAAAAGGTTATAAAGACACCATTAATGTCACGGGAGGGCCTCGGCGGGGCTCGCGAGTGCTCCGTAATTGGCGCCTTTATTCCGAGGCTCAGGCCCTGCTAATAGGATGCTTTAGGGTGTCTTTGGTGGCAGCCCCACATAATCACCTCCACCAGCTGAATGTGGACATTTATCTGCTGGGCAGCACGGCCGGTTTATCCGGAGGCTGAGCCTGGGAATGAAATGTCAATGATCAGCAGCTGAGAGCCCAGAGGAGGCGCAGCCAGGCACGGCCACCGAGCCGGCAACAACAAACTGGGCTGGGAGGCACCTTAAATCCCATCCAGGACAGGGCAGGGACACCCTTCCACTATCCCAGGCTGCTCCAGGCCCCGTCCTGGATGCAACCTGGCCTGGATCCAGGAATGATCCTGGAACCATCATGGATCATCCAACCGGGCCTCGGACGCTTCCAGGGATGGGGCATCCATCAGAAGGTGGCAGGGAGTGGACAGGGACCGACGGGGCACAGACATGCTGAGAAAGGGCACGAAAATCTCGGGAATAAGGTTGGAAAATAAGCTTTTAAAAGTCAGCCCATACAGCAGGGAAACCTGGGAATGGTACAGGCCAAAAGGTAATATTGAGATTGATTAAAAATAATGGGTTTCTAACTAGAGTGGCACAGAGTGCCCCAGCCCCAAGAAGCACCCTGGTCCATGGAAGGTGTCCCGAGATGGGCTTTAAGGTCCCCGCCAACCCAAACCAGTCTGGAATTCCACATACTCTTCCACAGCTTATTTCCTTTCCCCCTTAGCTTTACCCAGACCAGAAAAATTTACTTCAGACCAGAAAATCCAGACACAAATCCAGTGCTGCTGCAAGTTAGGAATGCACAGGAGGCAAACCCGGAGCTGCAGAGAGTGAGAATCCCAGAATGGTGGGGTTGGAAGGGACCTTGAAGCCCATCCAGTCCCATCCCCTTCCAGGGGCAGGGACACCTCCCACTGTCCCAGACTGCTCCAAGCCCTGTCCAATGGAACCACAATTCCCTCTTGCTCAAAGAGGCTCATCACTATAAAATCATTCACATTCAAACTCTCCAAGGGCTTAAGATCAGCAGCACAAAATGCTCAAAACCTTTAAAAAACTACTGTGATTAAATATTTTTAAGAACATAAGGGGATACACGACAGCTTAAACAAAGCTGCTCAGAAATCTTCAGTGATAAATCACAGTGCAGCCACAGAGAAGAGAAACAGAACTGGAATTAAAGGGAGGATCTGCTATAAAGGCACCTAATTTGATTTTTCACATAAGCTGTGTTTTGAAACACTTCTGTTTTCCTTGCTGGGGTGATCAATACGAGAGATTGGCAAAGGCAGGAGTTTCCATCACTGCTGCCTTTTACTACCTACGCTGTTCTGTCCTTTCCAATGGATTCGTTAATGGGCTTGTGGCATTGTGGCAACAGGGCTCAAATCATCTGATGCAGATTCAATTCAGTGTGAACCTGCCTTGCTTCACATGTGGAGGAGTGGTAAAACTTAACCATTAAGTTAAACAAGAAGTTTGACATCGCCTTTCCAAGAGCGTTGTTTCAGCAGAAAACATTGTACAAAAAAAAATCCTTTCCAAGTCACTAAAGTCACCAAACACCCCCAAGGCAACACCTTAGAAAATACAGATATCAAATACTCATAGAATAAAGGTGTGTAAACAACAGAAAGAAAATAAAAGTAAATTTTCTTATCAGTCTCTTGGGTACGAGGAGAAATGTTCCACTGATAAAACCACGTTGGGGATCTTGTTTCTATCAACCTCTCTGACCCCCCACATTTGCAAAAGCCTAAGTATGAGAACTCCCTTAAACCACCCTGAAATCCCTGCCAATGGCAGGCAGCAGCTTTATAAAGAGCCCACCATGACTGAAAAAGTCCTTGCCAAGCACCCTCTGCTCCATGCTAAGATTTATTCGGCCGACACCTCATAATCATCTCTAAATCTAATGGGACACAAATGCATTTCATCACAGATGAAAATCTTCAGCGGCCGCTCAAATGAGAATCAAGGAATTATTACAATCCCGTGGTTTGGCTTGCAGCAGGCATTAATCAGAAATCACAATAAATCCACACAGCACATTCAGGCAGCACATTAGTCAGGCAGTTTTGCATGATAACGACGTTGACTAATGGGCTCCGAGTTGGAAGGGTCAATCATAAACTCATCAAATGCTTCATTTAATTTCTTAATTTGGACAAACACGATTTGTTTATGGGAAAGATATCAGGTGTTCTTGAATGAATAATGGCTGTGAAACCAAAGTCCATTAATCAGCGCTTGATTACAAATGACTCGGAGATTGTTTGTTCTAATTTCATTCATTTGGGGCAACAAAGAGAACACGAGCGAGCGAAAGCACTTGGCCAAAATGGCACACTTAGTTCTCCGTGTTTAATAAAGCTGTGATAAATGGGCTTTCAATAACTAAAACAAGGGGGTTATTACCCACATTAAATACTGCCCCTGAAAAAAAAATTAATATCTAGGAGTTACAGGGAGATGGTGCAGGCGCAGAACAAGGAGCAGCGTGACTGCTGAACGCGCGTGCTGCCATTCCAGGTTTCCCTGAAAGGATGGATGGGAAAAGCACAAAGCCAGCAGGGCTTTATTTCTACCTCCTGTGGAATATTTTAAGGAAATGGTGAAATTATTCGGGTTGGAAGAGATTCTAAAGCTCAGCCAGTGTCACCCCTGCCATGGCAGGGACACCTTCCACTGTCCCAGGCTGCTCCAAGCCCCAGTGTCCAACCTGGCCTTGGACACTGCCAGGGATCCAGGGGTGGCCACAGCTGCTCTGGGCAGCCTGGGCCTCCCCACCCTCATTGGGATTTATAATTAATCTAATCTAATCTAATCCAATCCACAATTTCCTTTCAGCAAGGTGATTCCAGCACACTTCCCATGTGGAAGTTAGAGAGTCCCCCGGCACCAGAACAACCACCAGCCAGAGCAGATGGGGCAATTTAAAACCTTTTCCTGGGCATTCAGGCTCTAAAATCCACCACAGGAATTTATATCCGTGGATTAAAAAAAACACTCTCCACTATCACTTGCAGGAAATCTAAACATCCAAAGATGTACAAGGGACACTGTCAGAACAGAGCTGCTGGACAGCCATTCCTGGGAATGCTCGGATGGCCAGAGCCCACAGAGGGCAGCTGGACACGGAGGAGGCTGGGACAGACCATGTAAAACATGAGAATTAAATATTTCCCCATCAATATTAAGAAATAACATTTCCCAAAAGGCTTGCTACAAACAAATGAGCCCCACGACCACATATGGTTTGCACAGCCAAACCAGTGGATAATTAAATTACAGCAAAGTTGCTAAATATGAATTGATATAAAACTTCAGCTAACTGAAAAATTGTCTTTGACTGCAGATCAATAGCAGGCCTGCAAGATTCATCTGCACATAATTAGCACAGAGATTTGCATCAAAATCCTGGATCCCATATGCTGCAATATTACTGAAACCCATTAGGCACCATGTAAGCCTGAGATACTTTTGCTGCCACAAAAAAAAGACCTTGGATAAAAATCTAACAAAACCCCAGAAATTCTGAAAGCTTTAGAATGATTTCTGAAGGCAATAAATGTTCATTAACTAATAAAGTTCCTCTAAATCCTTCTTATAGGCTCTGGTTGATATTATGGAATTCCTACAACTCGTCATCGGCTTCTTACTCTAAAAAAAAAAATTGATATTTTACAAAAATGGTTCAAAGCAATTTTTTTTTTAGCCTCTTGTAAGAACCTAGAAAGGTCCCTGAAGTGAACAGCTCTCAGACACCAACAGAATGATATTATACATTGCAAAAGTGAATTATTTAATTTCAAACACATTCATTCTCTACCTACATTCAATTAAAATCCTGTATTTTTTCAGCAATCCTGCAAATTAATTTAAATTAATCATTTAATTAATTACTATTATCCAAGTGTTTACTTTGTTCACCAATGCCACCAAACAGCTGCACTTCGGAAATCACGTATTTTGTAAACACTGTTAATATGTTAAAAAAGCAATTAATTGGAGTAATGACTCTTTTTTTCCTACAGTTGTCACATTGTGTGCAGAAATTCTTATTTTTTTAGAACTCTAATGAGATTATGAAGCTTTCCCAAGAGCTCAGGGGCAAGAAATGGCTGAAGAAATTTGTCTCTGTCCAGCCTGGCTGTGAAGCTCATTGGTGTGGAGCACCCAGGTGAGCTCCAATTTTCTGAAATTCAGTCTTAAAACACGTGAAATTCTCACCAAACACATGATATAAAAAGTAGCTACTTCTTCTAACGTCCACCTCCTTGATTTTTAAACTAATTGTTTCATTCTTCTCTCGCTCAGAGCTTTTTCAAGTGTTCCTCCTCCCGATGCTGTCACTGAAATGGGTTTTGACACCAAAATCTGCTGAGTAGGAACCAGCAGTTGACCTAAAAACTGGGTTCATTAACTCCATAATTAGATGGATTTCCTAAATTAGCTGGTGTTCAAGAACAGGATAAACCTCCCCTTTGGAGCCAGCAGAGGAGAAGCTCCAGGGAGAGCTCAGAGCCCTTCCAGGGCCCAAAGGGGCTCCAGGAGAGCTGGAGAGGGACTGGGGACAAGGGATGGAGGGACAGGACCCAGGGAATGGCTTTAAGCTGCAGGATGATAGATTTAGATTGGATTTTGGGAAGGAATTCCTGGCTGGGAGGATGGGGAGGGGCTGGGCTGGGATTCCCAGAGCAGCTGTGGCTGCCCCTGGATCCCTGGCAGTGCCCAAGGCCAGGCTGGACACTGGGGCTGGGAGCACCTGGGACAGCGGGAGGTGTCCCTGTGTCCCTGCCCGTGGGTGGGGCGGGGATGGGATGGGATTTAAGGTCCCTTCCAACCCAAACCAGCCTGGAATTGTGGAATCTCAGACGACCCCAGAGCAGCACATAAAGAGAAGGGGTGTGAGAAGCCACTGTCGAGGCTCTTCCCAAGTGGAATTCCATCAAACACAGGGAACAGAACAAACCTCCCAGACTGGTGAAGACTCACTAGGGATGAAAATTCCTCTCCTTGCTGGGAGTTCAGGAAATACTCCACAAAATACCCTCAAAACCCTCTACAGCACCTCCATCCATGTCTGGATTCAAAGGATTTGGATTTCCTCTATGTTTCAAGGAAGACGCCTTTGCTCTCCAAACTGAGATTTTTATATCAATAGAAGTCAAATTCAATTATTTAAAGTGCACTTTAAATAATTGCCACTTTCAATAATTGCACTTTCAATTGCCACTATTCAAAACAAATATTTGAAACTGATAAAAATTTAAATTTTATATTAAATCAAACCTACATAGCAACTAAATTAATCTTTTTTTTCAATATTCAGCACTTTTAAGCTTGTCAAAAGTTCAAATTCTTGCAATTTCTGGGGCAAGAATTATTTTTGACACCTGCTTAAAATTTCCACAGAGCAAGTAAAATATTTTAAGTATTATTTCATCCTTTGTGCATATATAACAGCACATGTTATCCACCCTTCTAAAATTCACTGCATAATTAGAAATTCAAATTAAAGCCAGCGAGTTCTCAGTGGAAAGAACACAAATAAGAAAACTGAAAGAAACCCATCATCCAAACGACAAATCCATAAACATTTGATAAATTTGGCAGTTGAAAAGAAGCCCCAATAAAAGGAAATTTTTCATATTTGTTGCCACCTGCCCACCCGACTGCTTTGCATAGCTAGAAAAGAGCAAAATAGAGGCCAACCTATTTAACTAAACAGTTTTTATTAAAGTAAAAGAAAAGCAAGAATCTATAAAGTAGCAAGTGATCCTATTAGTTCCACCAGACTAAAATCATACAGTCTACGTATGTGGTCCTTTCAGCCACATCTGTTATGAGCCATTTTGATACCCAAAAGCAGAGAATATTTGCCCATATTTATCAGACACTGAGTGCAAATCAGGCTTTTTCTCCTCAATAACTCCTGGTGGAATGGGTAGCTTTGAAAAAAAAAGCAGTCAGAATTCTAAAACATTTATATTTACCACAGTTAAGGCCAAAGCACTCATTGTATTCCATGATTTTCTCTTGGAGGAGTACACAAAATGCAATAAAGATGCAGGGTACAAAATTAAAGGCAGTAATCTGAGAGCATAACTCAAAGATAATGAGTTAAATACCCAATATCCAGAATCGGATCTGATAATTGGTAAATGTTTGGGGTTTGTGTTCCCCCATTTTCATCACCTCACACTTAGTGCCTCAGTCCTGAAGTTTCCTTTAAATTAACTCCGGTGAATTCTTTGCACAAAATGCCCTGGTCTTGATTGCTCTTTCAGCCAGAGATTGAAATGCAGATCCCAAAAATAGATCAGTCACTTATTTCAACGCTAGACCTTTGAAAAATCCAGATCAATTGCCTTTTGTCACCGGCTTTATATGGAGAGTAAGAAATTTCTGCTTAGCCCCATGGAAAAGCTCCCGGAGCCCTTTGGAAGAGGCAGCAGTATCGACAGTCTGAGACATCCGTGTGCTATTTCATAGGAATTTATCGACATTTTGGGAATATTCATCCATATTTTAATCTTTATGAGAAAGCACAGGTGCCACATGATTTACAGCACGCATTAAGCAGCTTTCAGGTTCTGAGGGTCGCCCTAAGCTCGGGATTTAAGATTTGAAACAAACTTTTCCCTTAAAACCAGCGCCGGGAGCCGCGCTCGACACAAACGCCCGGCTCGGATCTCCTCCGTCCCTCGGTAACCAAGTCTGGGAAAGAAATCACAGACACCCAAGTGGTTTGGCAACTGCAAGTGACAGAAGCTGAGCTAAATCCTCTGTTTACACTGGGGATTATCCGGGTGGATTGTGCGGCGCTCCCGGAGCCGGCGCTGGTCAGGGGACGCTGCTCCCCGTCCGCCCGTGGGGCAGCGGCACAAAGCCCCGGCCTGGGAGGAAGTGACCCAGAAGGAGATGCCGAGCAAGGATTTGCACAAAGCCAGTCTGCCTCAGAAGAACTCCATATGACCATTAACTGGCCGGCAGGGCCTGCCAGGAGGGCTAATTACAGCCCTACAGAGCCCGCTAACAAAGGCTGGAGAGCTTTAGCCCAGGGATGATCTGCTTTATACTGACTTGAGAGAGTCCATATAGAGCGAGGAAAAGAAAGAGGTTTAGCTTGGAAATTCTCCCAAGAGACAAAGCATTGTCGCTCAGTCTGGAAGGCCCACATGGAACATACTTCAGATGGGCTTAAACATCCCACCCTCTCCAAATTAACATTCAACTATTGCCTGCTTAACATCTGCTCGGGCACGGCGACTTGTGGGAGGTTGTCAGAGGAGCCTAAAAAGGCTCCCTGGCACCTCAATATTAAGAAATCTAATTCAATAAATCGTGCAAATATGAATTTATAGCTGGGACCAACAGCTTCTGAGGAATGAAGGGTTTTATAAATCAAAACTCGGTTGTCTCGAGAATTAAAGTGGTTCGGTACCTCCCAATATTGCCCTGCTTAATGAGAACAAAATACTGAGATAAATTTACACTTAAAAAGAAAAAAAAATATTTAATTAATTCAGAATGAGTGCAGGACTTGGAGAAAATCCTTCTCAGCATGGTCTTACCTAAATATCAAAATGGACATCTTGCCCTTCTCCCCAAGAGACACAGGTGAGTATTTTTTATTTTACCTGCTCTCGTAATCAGAGACCTGAGTCACAATTCCCATCCCCAAATACACCAGGAAAAAAAAATCCAATAACAAGAGCCTGTTTTACTACTTTTTGATTGCTGCCTTTCAGAAAAAGCAGTTGCTATTTCCTAAAATAATATCTAGGTTAAATTCTAAAAGCAGATCTTTTCTCAAGATCCTAAATCTCTCCACAAGGGAAATTCTGATAGGGAAATACAGACAAGGAACTCAAGAGAAGCTGTGGCTGTCCCTGGATCCCTGGAGGTGTCCATGGCCAGGCTGGACAAGGTTTGGAGCAGCCTGGGACAGTGGGAGGTGTCCCTGCCCATGGATGGGGTGGCACTGGATGGGATTTAAAGTCCCTTCCAGCCCAAACCATTCCAGGATTTCAGCAGGGATGAACCAGGAAGGGACTGTCCCCAATGTCTCTCTGACCCTTGCTGGGTCAGAGGCCCTGGTTTGTTTGTCCAAACCATGGAGGAGCAGCGTGTCTTGAACACCAGATCCATGGAAAATCCACTGGGAACGCAGCACAGCTCCTTGATCCCACCTAGTGGCATTGGAGCAATCCCTGTGAGGTGTACAGATATTCCATGAGTTCACCCCCGAGTTTGGGGTGGGGCCTGTACGGAGCCCTTGGTGCACCACCAGCAGCTCCACTCACCATTTCTGAAGCAGAGAGGTAATTTCAATTATCATCAAACACAGCATCACCTCAACAGCAATGCACCTGCTGATCCTCAGCTCCTCAGAAAGCTGCTGGGTAATGGCTCAGCATAAATTTATTTTTAAGTTTGATGACTATAAGGTGTTGATTTTGCAAGGAGTAAACACATAAAAATATATTGAAACGGCATTTATCAACATGTCCAAACTCTTCTCACAGCAATTAAATAAAAAATTCGATGCAATTAACTGAATGCAGGACTTGGGGAAGGAGGTGGGGGATGATCTCATAAATGCCTGGGATGACCAAGACTTAAATAAAGCCAGGAAGGAACTTAATTCTGTATTTTGGACTGTAAGAGACACAAAGATATTAAATCTCTTCTGTTCCTTATCAACAACTTGCAGCTTCAATCTAAGATCCAGCCCTCAATGGTGGATATTTAAATTTAACAATGTCACAGACCTTTGATAAGCTTTGGAAAATTTTGGAGCCCAGGTCATTGATGATTTACAACCCCCAGTTATCTTTTGTACATCTCCCAGGTGTGAAATTAAAAAATGAGATGTGATCGATGGCAGCAGAATACGCAAATTGTGCTTTTGAGGTCAGGGCTGTCACATCCATTTCATAATTACATGCTTCAAAGATTTATTAAAAGTTCTGGAGAACAAGGAATGTATTGGAAGAGAGACAATGCAAAAGGCTGGATGGATTTTGGGGGGAAAAAAAAAGTACATCAGCAATGTGAAGAGATTCCTCAAAACACAGTGTTCTCAAAAGGGGAAAAATAAAATACGTATATTTACTTGTACTGATTTAGAACAATGCTAAAAAATAAAGAAAACTGCAAAAAAATAAACAAAACCAAATTTTTGACAGCACAGAATAAAGTCTCAGTAGCAGCAGGGGCCAGAGGATAAACACAAGGTTTTAGTGTAAAAAATGGCTTATTTTTATTTCCTTAAAGAGCTTTACTAAGTGCCAAGGACGATGCAAACCAATTTCAACTTAACCTGAAATTCTAGTGAGCTACGGAGAGGGAGATAGCATCTGCCAAACACAAAGGGATAAAATCCCACCTGATAGCACAAAAACGAAGGAAATTTTTGAAGAGTCTCATTTACTCACCAGCTGCCTCCAGAACCAGCTGCAGCCTGGCTTTGGCCTGTTCAGCAGGAGTCTGCAAGAGAGGAACGATCAGCTCACACCTGGCCGGACACCGCACGCTCCAGGCCCGACACTGCCACCCCCAGAGAGCTCCAGCCAGAGGAGCTCCAGACTGGAATCCCACTGAGGGAGGAACTCTGGAAGAAATCCTCAGAGCTGACCCAAAACACCTCGAGGTGGCTGCGGCACCGTGACCGACCCACGCCCAGCTCCTCCGCCAGCCCTCCCGCCCCAAATCCTGCCCGGCTCCTGGGTGACCCCGCTCCGCAAAACGCTCCCAGACCGGCTCTAAAACGATTGAAACGGCGAGTTCTTCACACTTTGCTCTTCCCTGGGGTGGCTTTCCCCCTCTCCTGAAGGCTTCGCTGTGCATCTGCTGGCTTGAGGAGCACATTGCTGGCTGTGGCCCCACTATGCTAATGAGTGCCAGTGATGTTGCACTGTGTCCAATGTGTTTGCCATCCCTCTAAATGTGAAGCCACTCAAACGTTGCCACAGTTAAATTGATACACAAACCCTGTTTGTCACGGAGTTCACAAGTTGATTATTTCTGGAAGCGTCAGAAAAGTTTGGGAGGTTTCTGCTCTGCACCGAAAACAAAACCTGACGGGAATTTTTGGTGGCGTTTTGCAGCTTAGGAAACTCTTCTCAAGATCCTAAATGTCTGCAAGAAGGAAATTTAGATAGGAAAATAAAGACAAGAGAAGCTGCGGCTGCCCCTGGATCCCTGGAAGTGTCCAAGGCCATGTTGGACAGTGGGGCTGGGAACAGCCTGGGACAGTGGGAGGTGTCCCTGCCCATGGCAGGGATGGCACTGGATGTGCCTTCCATCTTAAGATCCCTTCCAACCCAAACCATTCCATGATTCCATGGTTTTAATTAGGCAGAGCTCTTTGCCACGAATGTCCCAGCTGGTGATGCTCTGCAAGGCCTCACCACCCTCATCTCCACCCATGAGCAGAGGCTGACAATGACAGAACAACTCCATTTCTACCCCAAGAATTTACAGACCGCTCCTTCCAGTAGGAGAGATGCTGCATAAATGCAGTTTGAATGAAGATCCAGATTTTGGTTGTACAGAGATCTATTACTTTTAGTTCAACTTTTTGCTTTTGCATAAACCCAGAATTACTGGGCAGAATTTATTATTATAGCTGCAATATGGATCCTACCATCAGCCTGACCACTAATCCTGGTGGCAGCAAGAAATATCTTGAAATCTATCATAAATTATCTCCCCATTTCCTCTTCTTGCCATGAACTAATCATTGCAATCTTTTCTGGCATCTTAAGTACATCATGGAAGGGAAGGAAGGGAAGGATCTGCTTCTTATCCAGAACCAACTGGCCCAGCTTCAGTTTCAGAGAAGCTTTACTTGGGTTTTTGGTTTCTCCATTCCATGACAACTGCAAGTTAAAAAAACCCCACCAGGATTAGTTGAGTTTGGCAAAATTTTGCAGGACAAGCAGAGAAGGAGTATTTGGTGTCAAACACCACCTGTGCTCAACATCTGCACACGAACAGCCCAAGTCCTGGTGCACCTCATGCATCAGGGGGGGCTCTGGCATCCCAAAATACAATTTCCTATTCCTACAGCTGTTCTCCAGCTCAGATATTTAAACAAAACCCCCCTGGATCTCTCAAATCCCTGGATCCCTGCTTGCTGGCCACACAACTGCCACAGTTTGGCACCACTGACTGGAGGAAGACGCTCCTCTGGCAGTTTTAGGACGTTCGTGCCCAGCACCACCACGCCCACCAGAATTCCATGGAAGAGCAAACGCCAAGCAGGCTCCAGAGGAGGAGAAGGGAAGCGACAGCAGCCGCACAAACGTCACTCCCAGCACCAAACACGGAGCTCCACGACTGATCCCGCCGCTCTGAGGAGCTCCAAACCCCTTCTGCCACTCCTCCCACGGAGTTACGGATGTGCCGTGTAAGGGGCACATCCTCCCTCCTTACAAGGGAGGGAGGACTCAAATTCTTCTTTCACTCAGCAGTGTCCCACTGGGAGCAGCCCGGGCAGTTGCTCTGGAGGCATCTTCCCCTCTGCCCTTGCCCCAGGTGTTAATTACTCCACGGGCCTCGTTTCCCCGCCGGGGAACTCGGCACAGCCACCTTTCCATCAATCAATAAGCCCTAACCAAGGGGTGAAAGAAGGATTCTGAAATAAAGGTGACTGGCTTGGCCCCAGAAAACATCTCTCCAACTGGTGCACGAGGCCAGCACTCGGAGGAAAAAGGACAGAGAGGATTTCAGCTGAAAACCACAATTAGAGCCTCAAACAAGCCGGGAGCGGTGCGTGAGAACAAGCAGCTACCTGAGGTCAGTATTGATTTAGGGGACCATTAAGTGAAAAAATTCACCAGGACCCTCAGGAAACTTCAAAATGGTGAAATGATTGGTGGAGGAAACATTGCCAGAGCAATGTCAAGCAAAATAAACCCTTGTACCTGCCTTATGGTCATAAGCATAACGCAGAAGGAAAAGAATTCAAAGAGAGCAAAAGGAAAAAGAGAAGTATTTCTAATGCCAGCTGGTGAAGGAGCCCACTAACTGTAAAAGCAGGAGAGGAATTCCCTAAAATTCCTTAACAAGCACGCTGTAAATGACCCGAGGTCATCCCCAGCAATGAATTTTACATGTGTCCAAAAGCATCCAGTGAGACACTGGAATCCCAGCTCAGAAAGGGATGGTATTCCATAGGACACCATCAACACCCCTGTGATTAATAACAGCTTTTTCTATTTCAAGCAAAAACTGGATCAGATAATACAATTTTTAATGGCAGCTGATTTATGAAGATGTGGCACGTCCTTAACTTGGATTTCTTTGCAGCTCACCCGCTGCGTTCCATCACTGCTCCTTTCCTCAATAGTTAATTTAATGGAACTACACCAAACCAGTCTCACAACTTTAAATTTGGTGGGTTTTGTGTAAAAATCCCTCCGCATGTTGCTTGTCACTCACAGCTCCAGGAAACAAGAGCTGAGTGTGATGGGCAGATCCAGAAATGCCAGGAGAGCCATGGGTGGCTCTCCAAATATTCCATCTAAAAGGAGATTCAGCTTCTCAATTAATTAATAGATTTGAACAAAGACTTTAATTCAGCTTTAGAATGTATTTTTTAAATGATTCCTGCTATTTGGGATGAACGTTCTTGACAGAGGAAACAATACTGAAGTGAAAACTTGAGAAGACCGAGGAAAAAAATTTGAGAAACGTGAAGTTTCTAAACAGAGTCCAAATTCCTGCTGGAGCCAGCCACTGGGAATATTGTGGAGCAGAGCATGTGGCTCTTGGCAGCACTGGAAAACCTTTATCCCAGGATTCCAGCAGTCTGTGACGCTGCAGCATTTTGAGTTGGAATGTTGCCTCCCTGAATTTTATCATTACGGAATTTCATGTGGAAAATGTCTGATATGTGCTAAAGCCGGACAGGTTCCACTCCTGTTCATCCCTGACACTGCTGGGGTAAAATTTGCCTACAGGACTTTTCAGTTTTAAAACACCTGGATAAAAGCCCAACAAACCTCTGGTGATGGTGATGAGTTTTGGGGGTTTTTTTACACAAATCTTTTCTCTGCGTTCGATAAAGACAAACCCAGCCCTCAACATTCCCAGGAAAACCTGCTACCTGAAACTGCCATTCCATGTTTGACTGGCAGAGAGGATGTGGGATTTCAAACCTGTTTAGTGAAAATAATCAAACTCCTAATTCAAAAACAGGTGAAAACTGGAAATGGAAAGTGAATTGTACCCACTGTGGATCTTCCTGTCATTTCCCAGGGTTCAAATTCCTCTGGATGCAAGTGCAGATGGCAAAATCCCAGTTTAAAAGCAAAATCTAAACAACACCCAAGGAGTCAGTAAATAAACACTAATTAAGTAACTCCACATCAGAGCACAAATCCATCCTCCTGCTTTAACTCGAGCCTCTCATCCCTTTCCCGGGGACACTTATCTGACCTTTCCCAATGCCTGACGAGCTCAAAAAAAGGTTAAGGAGAAGAGCCACAAGAAAAAGAGTGAACAAAACACATATTCCCCAGTTGTCTGAGGAGGTGGCTACCCAAAACTACTGGGAAGAATTCCAAAGCGGGTCAGAGACCCACAGCAAATGCTTGCAATGAATTCCAGGGAAAAGAAAAGTCAGCAAGGCTGAGAATACGAGAGAAATTGCCAAGTGGAAGCATAAGAGAGGTTTCCCCAGTGGAATGAGGCCTAGGAGAGGTTGTGGTTGGTTGGGATGAGTGAAATTCTTTAGCAGGGATAAATCCAGGGGTTCTGGTGTTGCGTGGATGGAATCCACGTGGAGGAAGGAGAGTAAAAGAAAAGCAAATCCCATTCAGGGACGGCCTAAGTGGTGACTTCCCTGGAGACACAGCCACATCCCAGGAGCCTGTTCCATGACTCCTCACACCCACGGATACAGGGGCCTGGACAGGGCAGCTGGGGGCTGCACGGAAGTGCCAAAGGTTGGGATCCAAGTCCTGTGTAAGACAAGCAAATCAGTAAGCAAGGCAGTGCACAATCCAATCCCACTTCTGCCAGGATCCCTGCCTGCTCCTGGGAAACTGGAATGGGGCTCCAGCTGCAGAGGGGGCGTGGGAATGATGCTGAATGGCAACATCCCATCCCATTTACACAAAACCCCAGCATTTTGGGATACAGGACACTGACAGGCCTGCCCAGCTGGAGTGGAAACAGCAGCACAGGGTGGGATAAAGGCAATTCCCACTGGGAGAACTTCTTGGCCTCACCGCACTCCCAAAAACCAGCACCAACTCAGGAAAACCCCAGTTTGGGGTTGTGGGCAGCAAAAAGGAAACCAAGGAAGAAATCAAACAGAGGGGATACACCTAAAACTACATCTGAACTTATTCCATAAGTCAGGGGCCTGCCTTCACCTGGAACATTATCAATCCCACTTCCAGCAAATCCCAACAGGAGAGAGCAACAAAGGAGCCTAAGCCCAGCCAGCTTTTAAAGAGAGTTTGATCAAATGATGGAAAAGATTGTGGGACAGGTTTATCCCAGGAATGCTCGCTCTCTTTCCCGCCATTCACTCCTCTTTGGGTGATTAAAAAAAAAATTACCAAAGAAACTGAAAATACTTATTTGTATAAGAAGACACTTCACAGGAGAATAAAATACTAAAATAAAAACAAAACCAAAGGAGACTGAGAGATTGCAGTTGTCATCTTTTCCTTATGTAAGTCTTTGAGGGTGGCAAATTCCAGATTGACAAGGGAATGGTTTTCACATGAAAAACATACAAATAAAATCTAAAGAAGAACCCCTAACCTGAATTAATAGCACAGAAATATAATAAGCACATCTGGCACTATTTGAATTAAACCCCTGCATTTTCAGACATAGATCTGTTGAAAAGATTGCATTTATATCTGAGTTTTTCCTTTGATGCAATTAATCAACAACAATACTCAGGAACAGGCTATAGCAGGAGTGTCCTGACTGGATACAGATCCACCTGCTCCCAAAAAAATCATCTTCAATTTATCAAAGTGAACTGTAAGTGGAGAAAAATCCTGTAAAACATGGAATAATGGCAATTTCTGTCCATGGAATGCACAGATGCTCTTGGTATTTCCACAGAAATAAAGAATCCAGCATCAGGGATGGACTAATTAGGGAAGGGAAGTCATTAACCATTAAAATGGGCATAAAACCCGAAATATTAATTTACATAAAGGCCACAGAAAATACAACCAATGATGAAGGGAAGAGTCCAGTTTAATCAGACACCAACACCACAGTGAAGGGAAAACCTGGCTATGGAATGTGGCCCCTCCAGCCAGAGCCAGGAAAAAACACCTGAACCTTAAGAGAAAGGATGGAAAACTTTCCCAGAGTTCTCCTCCTTCAAGATTGCCACTTTATCAATACTGGGAAGGAGAGAGAAAACAGTGGCAAAGCCCAATCCTTAAATTCAGAGCCCAGTGAGGAATTAAATTCGGCAGAACTATAAAATCCCAGCTCTAAACAACTGAATGGAATGCCCAAATTTCCTGCTAAAACCCCGCAGGATATTCAGACTCCAAGCTTTCCATCCGATGGAATTCTCACACAAATTTGGGATCAAGGGGAGAACACCTTAAACTGTCCCCAAACATCAGGAGCACTCCAACCTGAGAGCTGAGGATTCCCCAAATCCTCTCCCTCCTCTCACCCAAGACACAAATTGCCACTAAAGCATTTGGATTTAACTTTAACTGTGGATTTTTAATTCCACTCCACTTAACCAGGAGTCACCTCCCGGAGCAAGGCGGGTTTTAACCCAGCAGCTCCAGAGAACCCTGGGACACCAGGTGGGTGGAAAAATCCCACCTTGCTTCCACTAAAACCAGCCCAAAATTTGAGGAATAAGCAACAATGGATTGCTGGAAGCAAATCAAAGGCAGGAGGGAATGGCTGGGGCAAAAAGCCCGGATGGCTCAGGCACACAGACAGGAATTTTGGAATTCAAAGCAGTTTTTGTGGCAAGGGCTCCTTTAAAAGGACCAGAAAACAACAGTGTACTCGTTTCAGTGAATATTCCTGAGAAAAAGCAAGGGAAAAGGCCTTCCTACTGGGAGTGGATATAGCAAAATGGATTAAACACTCAGCAGAAACAGGGAGAGCTGTAAATAAGATTTTAAAAAATTAATCAGCAAATCCAGGTGTTTTCAAAAAGAGAAATTCCTGGAAGTGTTAAACTTGCACGGCCATAAACCTGAGTGGGTTCTTTAATAAGAGAGGAAATATGGATAACATTGCACTAAAGGCTAAAAAAATACCTTCCCTCCATTTATTTCCTTGCACTCCGGAATGTCATCCCTTAGATTTACATTTGCATGGAAATACAGCCACAATCACCAAAATATTCCACATTCTGATAAAGAGCTGACAGAACAGAGATGTTTCCACCAACATCATCTGGTCATTATTCTATGTATTCATCTATTTTTCAATTTAACCTTTAAAAATTAAAGGGAGAATGATCCCCACAGTTTACAAAAATTATAAAACTATTAATATTTAACTCTTAAACATGGATTTTTATCTTTTATCACTGTTTCAAATTTCTGCTGCATTACATTGCAACAAAGTCACGGGAGAACATAAAAAAAGCAGAAGATAAATGCAGGTTCTGAAACAAAAATTTTTAATTAACACATCATAAACTGCTTTGGAAACAGCTTCAGCCAAGGCTGAAAAAACAGAAGCACAGCCAACAGGTAACGGGGATTAATTAACAAAAGGAGCAGTTAATACTTGAATTACTGATTTAATTTTTCCACTNTTGAAAAATAATAGAAAAAAAAAAATTGAAAATGAAAAGCATTTCAAATATCACAAGGAGACCCACTGGGTTCTAAACTAGCACTCAATTTGGAAATAATCTGATAATCTACCCCAAATCATGCCTAATTGCACGGGAATTAACCTGAATTTAATCAAGATTATATACTTTTATTCAAAGTGCATTTTCTCTTTGCTCTCAGATTCAGTGATCGACTCGCCCCCGCTGCACCGTTTTTTGGGCTGGCACAGATTTGCTGGTTTAACTTTTCCAAAAACAACTCGTGTGCCATGCTTTTGGCTGCTTCTTCTGACAAATAAACACAATATAAAATGTGCAGGGCAAAACATAATTATTCTGAGGAGCACCTGCATAAAATCAGGGTGCAGAGATTTGTATTTTAGGCGCAGACCACAAATAGTTGGGCAAATTTATGCTTCATCTCAGGATTGTGCCAAGATCCCTCTTCAGTATCTGCAATAAAATACACTCAGATCAAAGATCTCCATGCAAAATCCCCAAAAGAAGAGGAGAAAGAGCCCCCTAAAAAGATGAATTCGCTGGTGGCCTCAATAATTAGATTAAAAATCAATTACACTCCTGTCAAAGTGCTTGTCTGCTGGAGAAAACCCTCCCAGGAAATGCATTTAGACTTGGGGCCAGTGAAGCAGCCACTGCCCTCCATAAAGTTCCTTTATATATTTTTCCACAATATGCACAAAACCAGAATATGAAATCAGAAACATTTTACACATTCTCATACTTCAGAGAGCACTAACAGCATTTTACTCGTCGAAAGCACTTTATCTTCATGTCTCTATAAGGCAGAGTTGGTGCATAATAATGTAATTTATATTGCCAAAATGTTATTTTGGGAGCATTGCATCATTTCTCAAACTTCATGACCTTTACAATTTTCTAAACTTTTATTTCCCTCATTATTCTGAACAGATTTCATTACATATTTTGAATGTAAACAACCCTGAATAATGATGGGCCCCATTACGTATGTACAGCTCTGACAATCGCGCGCGGGGCCGAGATGGAAACCCAGTGCATTAATTTACCTCTCATCCGCCGTAACTGCACTCCCATAAAAAGTTTTATACTCAACTCACATAAATCACAGGGAAGAAAAATGAGAAAATCTGGTGGCTAACTCATCTTCCACCATTCTGCGAAAATGAAATTCACTGAAATACCTATCAAAACTGCAATCATCAAGAGATAATGTCTTCTTAGGTCTATCTGCACTTTCCGATTTAATTTCCTCCATGCCCTTGACATCCACAGATACCATTAAGATTAAGAGCAGCGAGTAACTGAGCAGTTCTCAGATTTTGATATATGGGGCCCAGGCACTAAATGTAATATCATCATTTGAAAATTAATGCAATATTTCTTTTGTTAGTTTTTCCACTCGGAAAGCGGGATGAATACTCGGGGTTCTCGCCAGTAATTTCCCCATCAGAATGCCGTGCAATTATGAGGAGATGTGCACCTGGGCAGAGGTCACCCAAATTACTCCATCATTTAATGAGCACCGAGATCAAACCCGAGCACACTGTTGCTGCCGAGAGACGCCTCGCAGCCTGCTACATCAAATCTGATGGAATCATTAGAGTAATAAGCAGGAAAATCTGTTTGCAGATTAACCTCTGGTTTCATGCTGCTTTCATCTAATGGGGCGCTGTGGAAATCTTGTCAGCTTTTCATCAGCCACGATCAAATTACGGGAATTGCGAACAAACCGCCGGCGCGATTGGAAACAACACCCGCGCGTGCCGGGGGTTTTATGCAGATGCCAGGGAAAATCACACTCTTGATATTTTACAGCGTTATTTACTCCAGCTGATCGCTGCTCCCATCCGCCCGCGGAGCGGGGCTCGGCCACGCGCCCATCGGCCTTCCCGAATTTACGGCGGAGAGCGGGAGTCAAACGGATTTATGGGGTAAATATGAGCGGGGTGACAAAGGGAGAGCAAAATAAAGGCACAAAGGTGACGGGGATGGAAGGTCACGGGGTCCCCACCGCGGCCAAGGGCGGGGGAGGCACCTCTGCCTCGGTGGTAAATGCGAGTGATCAAAGTTTTCTTTTTAATAAAGACACAGAGACATCCAAGTGCCGTTTTACGCGGAGCAGCTCTGGTTTCAGAGCCCGCTGGTAACGGGAAGCGACAGGGTAAAACTCGCCTCTCTTACAAAGTCTCCGCAGAATTTGTCGCCGTCGGAACAACAAACTGCCGCGACCCTTTGAGTATTCTGCCGTGAAAACGTCCTGCCTCTGACGGTTTGATCGCGCCGTCGCTTGAGTCGCGTCTGCAGCCGACAGCAGCAAAACCTCAGAAGGAATAAAAGCGGCGCGCGCGTGAATTTAACACGCGTTCGGAGCGGTGAGCTCCCCACGCATGCTCCGCGTCCACGGAGCCCCTCTGCAGGAGGGATTTCACCCCCATCGGCAAACCAGATGCATTTTTCCACGGATGCTCATAAGCCGTTGATCTTCTGCAGCGTGATTACCTGACATGAACCCGATCCAGAGCTCCCGAAGGAGCTGGAAACGTTTCCAAAGGGCCAGGCTGCTGCCGAGCCAGGGGAGTGGCTGGGATGCCGACCCTGGCGCAGCCAAGGGGTCCGTCAGCCACTGGCACCTGACGAGTTAGAGACACCGGGGGTCCCCTCGCAGCGGGGGACGCAGCCAGAGCCAGCACTGCTCCTCAAAAAGCACATTCCAAGCTGGTGCCTCCAGCTGGATGCTCAGTGGCTCTCCAGTCTATCCAAAGGGAAATCTGGAACATCCCTGGACGCAAATGTCACCTTGGCCATAGGTGGAAAAGCTCTCCACCCTCACCTTCACTCCCTTCCTCTCACAACGGGACAACGGACACAATTCAAGAGAGACACAAGAGACAATTCAAGCCTGCAGAGCATAATTCACCAGCATGGAATTTTGCCAGGACAGCAAGATAAACATAATTACTCACATTAAGAGCGTTAATTAATTGTGAACGCAAATAATTGGCTGCTTGGTTTGCAGCTCGTTAGGAAGCCGAGGACTCTGTCAGACATCGCTGTCCAGTGGCCACCTGAGGACCACGGAGCTGTGACACCACAGGTGAGGAACTCAGAGGGCTACGAGCAGTGAGGGGCCAGCACCACCACCAAAGTCCATGGAAACCCCAGTGACAGCCAGGAAATAAATACTGACATTTAACAGAAGTAAATACTTGATCAAATACCTAACACCGAATAAAGGAGAAGGTTCTTGGTTGGGATTTGGGGTTTTTCTGGTTGACCAGATCAAAGAAATACATGGACCTCAAAGCCCATCCAGTGCCACCCCCTGCCATGGCAGGGACACCTTCCACTATCCCAGGGGCTCCAAGCTCCATCCAACCTGGCCCTGGACACTTCCAAGGATCCAGGAGCAGCCACCGCTTTTCTGGGCATCCTGTGCCAGGGCCTGCCCACCCTCCCAGCCAGGAATTCCTTTCCAGTATTCCATCTAAACCTATTCCTTTCAGTTTGAAGCCATTCCCTGTGTCCGGTCAGTCCAGGCTCTCATAAGTCCCAAACTGTAAAACACTCTTTTGTTACAGAATGGGATTCAATAACAGATTATCAAATCAAGACAAAGAGTCTTAAGGTGGGAAAAACCTCCTCACAAGCATTTGGAGATGCAGGAATTAAAGCAGTAGAGCTGGAATCATGCGGCTTAAATCTTTGGAGGAATATCCCTGTAATTCGTTGGAGCCCAAAAAGTCTTTATGAACAAAATGTTGAGGTATGGAACAGCTCCCAGCACAAATATTCCTACCTGTGGGTGCCTTGGGAAATGGTTTGATTCCTTGAGCACCCATTCCCAGGACAGATTTTCTAAGATCAGACAGAAAAGGGAAAGAAAGTCTCAGATCTGGAGGTTTTTGACAGATCTTTCAGGGAAATGCTCCCTGTCCACAGTAGGGGGTGGAATGAGATCTTTAAGATCCCTTCCAAGGGATCTTTAGGGTCCCTTCCTGCCCTGTTCTGGGATTCTAAATACAAAGCAGCCAATTTATTTAACGAAGACAGAATTTCATTCCAAATTATTGTGAGTTAACCCATAAAGCACTTCAGGCATCATCATTCCACAGGGGACATTCTCAGTACCTTTTGCCCCAATCCCAGAGAAACCTTGAACACCGCTGAACTCTTCTGCTTCCCACCTCCCCAGGCTACTCCAAGCCCACAGAGCCCCTTCCTTCCCACTTTTTGTTGTTATAAATCAGCCCTGCAGCTCCTGCTGTGGCAGAAACCCTCATTTAGAACAAGCCCCAGCCATGGTCAATCTGTCAGGAGGGGAACAGCTCTATAATGCACGAGAAAAATCCCAGGAAACCACTGGATTACGACCCCCTGCCACCAGCAGGGCAACGAAACCTCCCTCAAATTTACTTAAGGGATTCAACCCGCAGGTGAGACATCCCTGGAAGCAGCAAACAAGATGGATTTTCCAACTGCTCTGAGAACTCTGCTCTTTTTTCCATTTGATGATTCCCAACACACTTCACAGGGCACCTTAGAAAGGGGGAGCTCCTGAGAACTGTGCCAGGAGATCCATCCCACCAGCTTCTCCACCCCACCAGGACCTCCATCCTTTCCGTCCCACCAGGACCTCCATCCTTTCCGTCCCACCAGGATGCCCATCCCACCACGATCTCCATCCTTCCCATCCCACCACGACCTCCATCCTTTCCGTCCCACCAGGAACTCCATCCTTTCCATCCCCACCACGATCTCCATCCTTCCCATCCCACCACGACCTCCATCCTTTCCATCCCACCAGGATGTCCACCCCACCACCATCTCCCATCCTTTCCATCCCACCATGACCTCCATTCCTTTCCATTCCTCTGGCACTTCAAGGAGATACTGGTGCCCAAGTTCCTCCAAATTCTTCCCAAGTGATTCCCAAAATGGGAAGCAACAAGAGGAAAGCAACTGTGCCCAGTGCAACACACGATGTTTTTAACAGCACTGTGGAACAGCAGGGATTAGCTGGATATTCCATGAAAAAATTAAACCCTTCTCAGGATGGATGTGCCATTAATAGTGAATATTTTAATGTAATGGGATTTAATAATCACTTTAGATCAACTATTTAATGTTCCACTGATTGCTGGTACCAACATGTGAGGCTCAACCAGCTTCTAACTTGTGACAAGATTTTATTTTTCCCAGTTTTGATCAACAGATGAGTTTTTAATGCTAAGCCTGGCTTGCCATCACTTGTGGGTTTAATATGTTTACTTAAACCAGAAATATTTTGCACCTCAATTATTATTTCCTACTGCAGCCCTGAATAGAATTTAAGTCGATCCATTATTCATAAAGCAAAGACAAGAGAAAACACAAAGCTGTGCACTTCTTTCAAAGCCTCCAAATGACTCAAACACACCATATTTATGCATGCAATATTTGATTGTGTCCCTAGCTCTTTTTTTTTTTAATATATTTTTTTTAATCACAAGTTTGTTGTTTTCAGATCAGGATATGCCAAAAATCTGACACCAAACAATTTTTGTTTATAATTAAGGCAATCATCAATCCAAGGATTGTAGTCCGGTTTATTTCATCTCGACATCAAAAAAAAGTAATTTAAAAAAATTAAAATTCCCTTGAAATGGGGAGATAAATGAAAATGTGAGTGCCTTCACATAATAACAGTAGCCTGACCCTCTGGGAAATGGTTGACTTTCTCAATTCAAGGTATTCAAAGCCCATTCAAAAGTGTTCATTTGGAATGCAGATATCAAAGATGATGCAAATGTTCAAGAGAAAATTAAAACTTACCAGATGTTCTAATCCAGCTTTGATGTTCGCAGAGTCCCTGTAAGAGAAGAACAAAAGTTCTAAATAGTTGCTAAACCCTTGTCTGCAACGATTTCTGTTTAACTCTGAAATGGCAAAGCTGGGTAATTTCTCCAGTGTGTCGGATTTTTAATTTTAATACATATATTTACCCATAACACCTAAAAAATATTCATTATCCTAATGCCCAATGACAGAATTAAACCCTCAGATATTACCTGCCCTGGAACTGCTACAAACTGTAGAAATGCCACAGGATACACGTTTAAAACCAACATTTTAATCTAATTATCCCATCATTTACACAGGAAAGGATCAGCCAGGCCAGGGCACGGGGCTGTTTATCAAATCCTCATTTGGGGCCTCCTGGTTCTGCTTTGCCACCGCTCCCACAGTGGAATTCCGTGCCCCTTTCCAAGGTGATGGAGAGAAGGAATTGTGATTAATTCCATGGCTCGTGGCAGCCGTGCTGGAGCTTGGCGTCCGACTCCTGAAAGCTGCAAAAAGTACAAACGTACAGAGAGAAAACGGGAAGAGTTTTACATAAAGGCAGCTGCAAAAAAAAAAAAAAAAGGACCAAAGTATTCAAGTAAAAACCCTGAAAAGTAAAAATTCAGAGGGAAAATTTACCCCAACACATCCTGCTATGGAAAAAAAAAGATGAAACCCAATGGAAAACAAATCAAAAAATCCCCAAATTCCAACCCATTGAACAAGGAGATGGTTCCTGCTTCCATCAGCTCCAGTTTCTACCTAATTCCAACATCACCTCTTGGAAGGTGGGTCACTGCCATGGCAATAAAGCCCGTGAGGATTCCAGGGAATCAGTTAACACTACAGTATTGCTAATTACTAGTACTAACATTCCTAATTATTTATCATTTCCTAAAGCTTCCCAAAAACCTGCTACGCAGTTCTGTTCTATTTAAATGTCATTAATGAAGCAAGAGAAAAACAACGTACTGAATTTGAAAGAAGAATTTATTCTTCTCCTACAGGATTTATCCCAAATTGTCTCCCACATCTTGAGCCTGGAGGAGGCTTCAGGGAGAGCTCAGAGCCCCTTCCAGGGCCTGAAGGGGCTCCAGGAGAGCTGGGGAGGGACTGGGGACAAGGGATGGAGGGACAGGACCCAGGGAATGGCTGAGGGCAAGGATGGATGGGATTTTGGGAAGGAATTCCTGGCTGGGAGGCGCTGGGCTGGGATGCTCAGAGCAGCTGGGGCTGCCCCTGGATCCCTGGAAGTGCCCAAGGCCAGCTTGGACATTGGGCTTGGAGCAGCCTGGGACAGTGGGAGGTCCCTGCCCATGGCAGGGGATGGATGGGATTTCATCTCCCTTGCAGCCCAGAGCACCCCAGGATTCCATGATCCGTTCTGGAGCTGCTCCCTGGCCTTTAAAGGTTGGGCTGCCCTGGGAGAGGGAGGCAGGGCAGGGCTGGGAGGAGCTCCTGTCCCTGCCATCAATATCCGTGCACCTCGCTCAGCCTGTGCTGAAAGCAGCCTTAATTCAATTACAGGCCTCAAAACTGATAAAAAAGGTCCTGAAGAGGAAAATGTGAGGAGATTATTGGCAAATGAATAAAGATTTGTATCGAACCAACACACGGGCGTAGAGCTGGGTTTGGTGGGGCTGTTTTTTAATCATCCCCTGTCTCAAACCTTCTGGGAACAGCGAGTTTCCCTTCCCCTCCTGCAGCACATCGATTCCTGAATTAGGCTGCAATATTAAATAATTAATATACTTGCCATGATTGATGTTTTGCATTAGTTGAATATTAGGTTATCAATCAAAATCCACTTGGTTTAATGTAATAATATTGAAAAAGTGTCACGGGCTGTTCAGCCAATTTGTAGTTGAGGCAGCCCAGACAGGAATATTGGTGTAACACAAGGCCCTAACGCAGGAAATGCAGTGCTGGAACATCCATAAGGAAAACATTATCAAACTAACCAGGACAAGGCTGAGCTTGTCCTAAATAAACCTTGGGGCACCTGTCACTTCCAATGAAAACCTCTTCCCAGCCCGAGGCTGCTGGGCATCAATCAGCCAGGCTATGGCAGGGGTTTATCTTTTAGTTAACCAACAGATTATATTAGAGATCTTATACAATTATATTCTGTATCCTATTCTATATTACATTATAGATACAATACAATAAATTATATTACAGAATTACCGTTACATTTATGTAATTACACCTAATAATTAGATATTTAAAATACATACTACAAATTATATTATAAAATGCATTGCATTCGTATAATTATGTAACAATCACACACTTGAATTATATTATTTGCATCAAATTATACAAATAAGGCTCCCATTGATACTATATTTCATATATTGTTTTAGGCAAAATCAGACGTATGGCCACAGCTCAGTCTCCCACGTAGCCTTGAGTGCCTGCAGAATTTTAAACCTTTAAACCCCACAAATAAAAGCCAGGAGCAGCTTTATGCACATGCAACATTCCAATGCTCTCAACATAAAAGAAACCATAAAGGTGTGTTAATTTGGTATCACTACCAAGTAATTATGTTTGACTCCATTTTATACCCCAGACTTCCCAATATATTTGCTTTTCATACCATCTCCAGTGCAGCACCTTAATTTCTTTGGTTCATTAGGCAAGTTTGATTTTATTCCTGAGATTTCCTTTTTTCTATGAGGGAAGCTTTGGAATTTTTCCCCACAGCAGTCAAGGGTTTGCAGTAAGACACTACTTGACATGCATACATTTAAAGTCATCCATGAACCCCAGTAATTATCATACTCAGGTTCATCCAAATGTTTCAGCAATGCCAGGAGAAAAAATTCCAGCTCCGTTTGAGTCCTGGTCATGAGGGACCTGTAGCAAGAGGCTGGGAATTCAATTAAGGAAGTTCCATTCCATGGCAGAGGGTGGAACTGGAGGAGTTCCCTTCCAACCCAAACCACTCTGGGATTCTCCAGGTTTTGTCAGGTTTGGGATTACTTAAACCCACAGTAACTAACTGAGGTGGTTTGAACTTCCTTTGCCAGTAAATTAATTTAAAAATATTCCCTAGCACTTGCCGAATCATGTTTTTAACCTGGAACATATTCGTGTTCCTAAAAATACTTCCTACATCAAATTAATCATTAATCAAAGGAGCTGAAAAACGTGCAGTATCCTCAAAACATCCCATTTAGGTATTATAAAACAGCATAAGAGTTCACATAAAATGTACTCTCTAGTGAATTTATAGCAGTTCCACCCAAGAACCGTAGAACTAATATATAGTTAATTAACAGTTAATAATTGTCTTTGCCACAGATTTCGGGTTGGAAGCCATAGGATGCAGGGTAATCCCATGGGTTATTTATATCTGTATGGACATTACAGGACAATTCAGGTCAAAGGGCCTCTGGAGGGTGCAGAGTTCCTCAGAAAAGAATGAGGTTTCCAAATGATCACACTACTTTATTTCTACCTCGGGATATCCCAAGATGAGGTATTGCTGAACTTGTCACTTTTGGCTGCTCTTTCCAATCCTCCCTGCACAACAAACTCATCAAGAAGAGCACAAATGGTTTGGGAATCCAAACACCCTGAGAGGAAAAGCATCCATTTATTTTTATTTTTTTTTTTAACGTGTGCAATGTTGTTTTGTTCTTACCAAGTATCAACTTCAAATGATCTGGAGGTGATGCTGGAGTGGACTCTAAACCTGGTGGTCTTGGGCCCAGTGGATCCCTCATTCCAATCATCCAAATAAATTATCTCAGGAAAAACCAGCAGGAAGTTTGGCCAGTTACTAATTTATTTAAATGCAACAAAGAACCAAGAAGATCCTATGAAGGTCACTTAGCAAAAGCAGGAGGAAAAGCCAAAGTCACCCCACACACAAACACACTGGAATACCTTGGAACTGCCAAGGAACCCAATGGAGTATAATGCAAGCCAAATCGAACCCTGCTAAAACCAGGGACTTTAAACAGGACACAAGGTGAAACAATTTCCGTAACACGTTATCCTAGAAAGAAGGAAAATCAGCACCCAAGAGACCTCATCAAATATTCAAGATGGGGAAATAGAGAGTAACCCTGGCTCAGAGAGTAAAATCCAAGATTTTATGCAATATCAATACTGAAACTAAACAGAGAGGCAAAACCTCAAAACACAGTATTGATAAAAGCAGTATTTTCAAACAAACCCCACAAAAACCCTGCATTTCTTTGCATGTATTTCTCAGGTAGACAAGAGACAACTAAAATCTCCTGGTTTTGCTTTACAGAGGCTTCAGGTCAGGTAAGAAAAGCCCATAAATCACAAGAGACAAAACACCCACCCAAAATCTCCCGGTTTTGTTTGAGGGAGGCCTCAGGCTGGGTATGGAAATCCATAAATGACCAAAGCTGACTCCCCTGTCCTGGGTGCCTTAAAGCCATTCCTCAGCTCCAAGGACATCACAACCTGCAAGTGCTTGGAGTTTTCCTACTTGGAGTGGGCTTTGGCTGGTTTGCCCCTGGCTTTGGTTCGCTTTTCCCTGGCTTTGGCTGGCTTGCCCCGGATTTAGTTGGTTTTCCCCTGGCTTTGGCTAGTTTGCCTCTGGCTTTGGTTGACTTTTCCCTGGCTTTGGTTGGCTTTTCCTTGGCTTTGGCTGGTTTGTCCCTGGATTTAGTTGGTTTTTCCTCGGC
>WAAG01017919.1:5408-15926 GCA_013390105.1 Tichodroma muraria | reverse complement strand
ATTCCTTTGCTCAGATTTACAATTTGAACCATTTATCTCCCCGCATTCTTTTATGGTTTAAAGGAAATTGTCTCATTATATTATAGTCCATCACCATAGCCTATAAAAGATTTTAATGTAAAAAAAATAAAACAACTCCTTATCTCTCTTCTACTTAAAGTATCACTTTCAATTTCTGACTGTAAATGTCTTTACGTAGTCTCTCTATGTGTCTTCACTCTGTCCTTTCTTTCACTCCGGAGAGGATAGAAGTTTTCTGGTTTCATCTGAATATTTAAAGAGTTCACAAAGGCAGCAGTTATGCCAAAATCAGTCAGGTAATGTATTTTAGACCATGCTGGACTATGGAGCTGCAGAGCCGTTCCTGATCGCTGCAGCTGGCTTGATTATTGCGGCTGGAGAGAGAGAGTTAATAGATTCTTCTTTCCACCCCTCGGTCTTATCAGGGTTAAATTAGTCCAGAGTGAACTCTACTCAGGAAAGCCATCCCCGCCCAGTCTTAGCGGCATGATCTCTCCTGGCTCTGGGACAGCCCTGAGGAGCTCTCCCAGCGACCATGTTGCTGGAGAAGGGAACTCAAATTCTATCAGCCAGATATCAGTGGCCGTGGCTCGGGCCCCACGATCTTTTTCCCCTTCCCGGCCACGCCCGGCCCGGCCCGACTCCCCCCCAGCCCCCTGAGGGCCGCAGGGGAGCGGCCGGCAGCAGTTGTTACCTTTGCTCCAACTGGAAACCAAGAGAGAGCTGGTTCCCGCGTTTGCACTTAAAAGGTGTATTCGCAAAAGGCGTACCCATGCTTTCATTGGTTTTATCAAGTGTCAGTAATATACATTGGCCAATCACGGCCAAACTACTACAGTTTAGCACAAGACAATTGTCACTGTATGCTTTGAGCTCATGCTGTACTCCTTCCTAGACCTTACAGATCTCTTGAATTTTAACACATTAAACACAGGATTTTCATGTGGATGGAGAGGTGGGGAAAGAGATGCGTCTAAAATAAATCTATTTTGCCAATAACTTTCTGAGTTTTGACTTCTAATCCTCATTCTTTTAACGTGAACAGCTTTTCCCCTTCACAGCATAGTTTCTCCTGTTTTCTTCGTCTAAGTTACAGTTCTTTTTGTGTCATGCTGAGCTTATAATTATGATGGTAGACAAAATTTAGTTGTGGCTTAAGTTAACCAGAGACTGATCTTTTGTCACTTTGCATAACAGAGTAGAAGCATCAGAGTCCAATAGCAAAGGTCAAAAACCCATGTTACAATAGTGATGCAGGTGGAGTATGTAAAGAAATTGTCACTTCTCAGTACGCAGGATGTTTGCTACTGACCACTGCATCCAAAGACCTCTAATAAACCTGGAAACCAAGGCTGAAGTATTACAGTGAACACAGCTTTCATGTCCAGGGAAGCCCAGACTTCTTTTTGTTTAAGGCTGGTTGGTTTCTGCTCTGAGGATGTAGGCAGTCGGCCTTCAGAGAGGACTTTTGATTTTATGGTATACCAGTGAGATAAAGAAACACTCTGTTCCTGCCTTATCCAACACCAGAGCTATGTGCTGCAGTTCGTGTATGTGCATGCACGTGCCAATTTAGAAATTTCCCCAGCTAGTACTCTGAATTGAAATGCAATAACTTCTCAATAGCATCCAGAAATCTTCCAAAACCTTCAAGATAGCAGAAGGCTTGACCTTGCCTGACATTTCTTTGTTGAAAGCCAAGACAGAAAGCCATGGACTACCAAGACCCAACTGAGTGGCTTATAACACAAATAATCAAACTGGATTCAAAACTGATCTGAAAATCAGGCTTGCATCCCAGAATACTGCCTTACTTAACAGGTAACTTGCCCCAAGCCCATCTCAAGGTACTGAAACAAGAAATAGGGTGAATGGTTATTTCCCGGCTGTATTCATTCCTTCTCCGACAGTTGTGTCTCATGCAGGTGTACTCAAATGTGATTACAGTGACTCTTAGGAAGTATACCATATTCCTACTTTGTGACAATGATGAATCACTGCAGGAGTGATCTTTAAGGTTCAATAGGGCTTTGATTCAAATTTCACAATCATTGCATCGAACAGCAGTAACAAGAGAGAACAACCGAGATCTGCAAACAGGAATTTGGCTCCATATTTTCATTGTCAATAACTTGACAGAAGATTTGACCAACAAAGGACGTTAGGAGATCCATTAAATTTCTTTAGTTCTTTTAAGCTATCTTCATTTTATCATAATTCAGCAAAAAATTTAAGCTGGTATTTCTGTGGAAGGAAATCAGTGATGCTTGACTTAAGAACACTTTGATCAGATACTGGTACAGATAAAAATCTTCGAAAAAAATCTTCAAATAAGGGAAGATTGTATAAGATTCTCTTAGAAAATTGTCAAAGGTACATTTGCTAATGCTACAGAATAGCATTAATGTTTAGATGAAATCAGAAAATCAAGCTAACAGGTTTGTTTAGATATTATTGGAGATTATCACACTTCAAAACCTAGAATGAGATGACAGACTATGAAAAACTCAGCCTATTTAGAACTATATGAAGCTTTTTGATGTTTACCATGAGCAATAGATTGAAAAAGCCTTTTTTTTAAGATTTCCTCCTACTGTAATTTTGTAGGCTCAAGAAACTTTGTCAGTTAAATTATAGCAACAAATTACTTGTCTCTTGACACTATCTTATACAATCAAATATTTTTCATGTTGTACTTAAGAAGGAAGAGCTATAATATAAAAATAATGCTCAAAAATGAAAAAGAGTGTGGATCTTGAAGGAAAAAAATGCAGTTTAGTATTATTCCAAAGGCATAATATTTTTGTATGCTTGTTTTTTCCAAATCTTACTGAAAAATATGAGCCTTTAGAGCTGATAAAAGTTTTCAAGTCAAAACCTTTTTTTCCAGAAAGCTGCAGTTTCAGAATAGCACTATTACAGTGGAATAGATTTCCAAAATTATCTCGAAGTATGTTTGTTTCAATAATTTTAATCTGGGAATAAAAATACTTAATAATCTATTTCATTGTGAGTGGTAAGAAGCACTTAATTTCCGCCTTAGTTGTTAACATTTCTTGCTTTTTGAAGTTTGAAATCAAGTGGAGGTAATGGAACAGTATTTCAGATCAGCATGACCTGGGTTAATGGGCATAATTTAATATTTGTTGTGGTCAGACTGGGCATCTGAACAGAATCCAGGCAGTCCTTGAGCATTTGGAGATTTCATCAAGCACTCTGCCCTGAAAACTTGATGTCTCCTTCACCAACCCAGACACTGGAGCAAGGAACTGACTCTTCTTTCCTTGCTTAAACACATTTGTACTCCAAAACACGAGGTAAATGTGATCTCTTGGTCTGAGTAAGTACTTCCAGTGGAACTCTTTATGAGTCGTGTGAAGGATGTAGGGTTTAAGATGCCTGGCATAGTGAGTATAAGATAAAATTCTTCCTTCCACAGAGTTTCTGAACATAACATTGCTGCTACTTGAAAATTTAGGGTGAGAATTCTCATTGTAACAAGCTGAAGAACACTCAGCCTTTCTGTAGAAATCTGTAATGTAAGGTTAAGTCTGCCTGTGCTATAAATATCCTATGATGCTATTATGTCTCCACTGGTATTATAACAGGTCAAATTAACAGAAAGACAGAGCTCTCTGTCATTGCCTGCTGAAGTCAGAACAGATAAAATCCTTAGTGACAGAAGCTAGGCATGGAAGACCATATATAGGCTCATGTATCCATTGGCCTGCACAAGGACAAGCCAACAAAACCTTAACACCTCATATAAAAAGCCCCAAAGTGTGGATTTAACAGTTTATCTATGGGAGACTGACTGCAGATTCAGAAGTTGTTCATTCAGTTGTTTGGCTTCTCCTCAGTTTTTCATGTTGATAAAAGTGAGCAGAGAGCTGAGGGCAGCTGCTGGGACTGTGTAACTGGCTGTGGTTCTGTGCACATCTGCAGAGAAATGATGATCTGTGGCAGCTGAGAATCTGTCCCTCTTTCCCTTTTGCTGTTAGAAACAAACTTACCTGAAGGCAGACATTTTTTGTGTATTTATATCCAGAACTTAAAGTCTTGTAAAAAATTAGGGAAATACTTAGGATTTTTGCAACAACCTTGTCATTATCTTCCCCAGGATAGGGAAATTGAAGAAAAGGGGATATTCTAGGCTGGGTCCTTGAAGATGAATAACTCTACCTTTAGTACTGCCCTACCAGAGGACAAGTGATTTCCTCAGAATATAAAAGTAATCACAGTGGGATCACGTGTCCAAAAGGCACGTTGCAGCTTCCCAAACAAGAGTCCCTATCAGTAACTCTAGAAGATCTGCTAGGAACTCAAGCTTATGTTCATAGAGGCAATATGAGCTACATAAACATGGGTTAACCTACAGAAGGGGTCCTACAAGTCTGGTCTGTGAAGGAAATAGAGACCTCTTCCCAGTAAGAATGATTGAACTGTTTCTAAAATGAGACAGCTTCAAGTTCTAATGATCTTCAGCAACTGGAAAGTGTCTAAAGATCAGAATTTATCAGATGCTGTAAGATGCAATTGGATATTCTGTTTCCTAAACATATGTAGAAAAAAAAAACTTTCTTGGTTTCAAGTTCACTGCTCATATGAGACATCAGACTGCATATTTACACAAGTATTTGAATGAAATAATTTGCAATATGTACATATAAAAAGCATGCCAATTTATTTTTTTTTATTAATGGCTGCCTCAAAAGTTCCCGAATCTGTTTACCTTGCTACCTTTAACCTCAGTATTAGAATGTGCTTCATGTTAGAGACCTGTGTGGGAATATGAAACCACAGCTAACCATGAGCATTTAGTATCCATTGAAAGGAGGTCAGTTTGAATCCTTCCAGAAATGCTCATGCTATCTGTTTCCAGCAGCTGTTGTGATATGTAGAGTGAGTACTCTCTGAGCTGCCAGTGAGGGAGCTTTTGAAATTAAAGGAGATGAGAAGAGGGATTGACTCCTTTTATACTAAAAAAAAATAAAAGTAGATAAACAGACTTTACTCTCTGCAAGAGAAGGCCTATGTTCATTGTATGTCTATCATCTCTAGGGAGTTGACTGGAACAAGGGAAAAATAAAGGATAGCAGGCTGTAGATACACATTTTCCACTTGAAAACTGGAATTAACTGCTTAGTAGAATTGATCAGCCCTGTCATGTTTACCGGTTGGATGCTTTGGGGCTTTTGGCTGTAAGTAAAGGACAAGCTGCATATGTCAAATGGAAAGTCTTTTTTCATGCAAGTTATTACATTTTAATAAAGATGTCACCAAGCTGATGATAAGCATTAGAAAGGAAGAAAATACTCTTTCAGTCCCAGGAAGGAAATGTCAAAGTTTATTGCAGTAAGTCTGCCTTGAACAGAAAGTAACTGTTTCTTGGTGGTAGACAGTAAAGTAGCCTAGAACTAACACCAGTCATGCTCAAACCTTCACACCAACATATGCATAAGTAGTTTATGTTATATGTTGAATGTTTCTTCCTCTGATAAAATATGAACCTGGTCTAATGTACTTGCACTGATTTACATTATCCCTGCCCTTCATAATTTCATAAAATTTCAGGAATGATGCATCTTTATTATGTTTAACTTCTTTTACAACTCCAAAAGCGTTCACCTTTTTAGCATGGGAAATGAGTGAATGCTTCCTGAAGAGAGTGTTTACTACAGGTAATTTCTTGCTGTGACAAATATACACAGTGATTATGCAAAAATATAAAAGAGACTGTATATACAAGACAGATATACAAGACAGACATATATACTTTCTGTATATATATGCCAGAAAGAGACAGGAATAGTGACAGTTCAGAGAGCCATGTGACAACAGAGTTGGAATGGGTGTTATTTTGTTTGAGATGTGGGGTGGCAATGGAGGTGCATGTGGGTAGGGAGACGGAGGGAGTCAGAGCAGGAGGAGTCATTACTCTGATATGACTCTACACAGTGGCATAGATTATCCCCTCAGCCCAGGTAGATAAGAACTTGACTCTCTCTAGGAGTAGACTCATGCTGGAGCCTTCACTAACTGCAGAACTGAAATTCATATCTCCTGGGGAGACTGCTGTGGCAGTATAAGATCAGCTGTTCCTTTACACCCCTGCCCACAGCCCTGTCTTTGGCCTTCAAGGACGTGCTGCATCCGTGGAACCGGCCGGGGGTCCCTGGCTGCTGCCGTGGAGCACCCAGCAGCTCAGCTCACACAGATGCAGGAGAGGGCTCTTGGCAGGACTCTGTGTTCATTCTGCTCCTCTAAGCAAGGTAATTTCTGGTGCAAGTTTTAACAAAAAACTGCTGCCGGAAACATTTTAAAATTCTGCAGAAAGGCAGTGATTTTTAGAAACATTTGCATACTTGTTTGACTTGATTATGTGCAGAAAACTAGGATTTTTCTACACACATAACAATTTTCTTTAAAGCCTCATCTATTATTGTCTCCTCCTCAACAAAAGAACTTATAAATTCCTCAAACCTTGTATGGTCATACATATTTGTATGGCAAATATATGTGTGATCAACATGATCAAAAGGGACTACAATGCTTTCAGTAAGTTTGAAGTGAAGTCCCAGCTGACACAAATGGAACTTTTACCACTGTCTTGCTGGAGGCTGTCATTCCACCCCTATTAAACCATGGCAGAAAGTGATTTTCCACTTCAAGAGAGTTTTCTAGGCTTGCAGAAATTGTCCCTCAATGTCTGAGCACTTCTTGGAAATTTTGTACATCACTAAGAACATTTGCCTATTTATTTGAAGAGCTCTGATTTGTTCTCAAATATTTCTACATCTTTTCTTAACCATGTGGAATCTTACAGTTAAACAAACATTCCTGAATATCAGCAGTTTCTTGATGCAAAAATGTCAACCTCAAATGCCATAGTCTTCCAAAGAATGTTGAAAACACCAAGAGAAATATTCAGCCTATTTCTTTTTCCCCTCATGTCTACCCCTTGCCCCCACTAAGCTTTGATTTCAGCAAATAGGCATTTTCTGAGGAAAAAAAAGCATCTCATTGGAAATTCATCCAGTAGTTCTACTTTCCTGTAGTTCAAAACTTCCTTTTATTAGTTCAGGATGTGTTTTCCATCCCTTTCTGGTAGAGACACATTGGACCATTAGACCATTCAAATGTACATTTTGATTTTCAGTCTAAGCACACTCCCACTGTTACAAAGTCTTTGCAGTGGTATCAGTTTAAAGCAAGGCCAAAGGGTAATAAAAATAATTTCTATTTCAGAGGAGGTTTTCTGACCAACTCCAATCTACATGCAAAAAAATGCAGCTAAGATAAAACATAGCTAACATAAGTACAATTACAATGCAAATATTCTTCAAGTAACAGATACATTTAGAAGGTCATTAGATTGACAGTTTTTCAGAAGAATGGCAGAAGTATGAGTATATATGTGATGAGCAAAGTACTTGATTGCTGTGTAAGAATTATAGAGCAAAACAACAGAAATTTCAATGAACTGAAAATAGAATGTAAGCTTGTCTAGGTTTATAAGGTAAGATAAATTTTATTCTTCTATTTTCCAAGAGAATTTAGAAGTGGTTTTGAATTGCTAAGTGTGCTCAGTTGCATATATGCCCAGTGTCTGGAAGAAATTGTTTCCTGTGACTTGGTGGGGAATGTTTATGTAAATGGACATCTGCAGTAGTTATAAAGGGTCCTAGTCCAATTTCTGTGTGAAGTTTCCTGAAGAGTCCTACTAACAATCCTAAATTTATTTGGTATCACTTAGAAATACAGAGAACCTGAATTGAATTCTAAGGAAACATCTTCTCTGCACAGCACAAATAGCATTAAACTCCTTCTGATTGTCCTTGCCTTTATCATATAATTTATCAATCTAAGTTCGAGGAAAGCTGCAAGAGACAGTCCTAAAGAGATAAGGATTCATGAATCTGTAGTGGAACTGAAATATATTAATTGGTACAGATAAAAATTCTGACTTAATTAATCACTATGAGTGGGCTTCCTGCTAACATTGGAGACAATATCTACCAATCATGCTTTTTATTTAAAATAAAAAAATAAAAAAATAAAATAAAAAAAAGATTAACTTTTGCATTCAAAACCAAGCAGGCAAACTTCAGTTTCCACTGCTGGCCACTGTCTTTCCTTCAGCAGAGTCAATGATCACTGCAGCATGGGGGCTGTAGTCATTTGCCGCTCTGTGTGAAAGAGCTCTGGGACAACTTTTCACACACAAATAAATAAATAAATATTTTGCCCAGAAGAGCTGTGTCTTATTGAAAATGAGATCAACTCTGTTTCCCTGCAAGATTCTAGCTTATGTTTATAGTTTATCACTCCACATATTCCTATCTGACATGGATATGTGGGTTCAAAGGGTTTTCTCATCATCTAATAACAATTGCTGCTCATGGAAGAAGGACTGCAAATACTAGAGCAGTTCAACCACAGCCATCAGATCAGCTAGCCACTTTTTCCACTTTCCATACTCCCAACTATTTCTCTACCTTTCATACTGCTTTCTCCTCTAAATATTAAAAGAAAAATAAAGCTGTGAGGTAAACCAGGTGTGCAAGGTGTATATTCTGTGGTGCTGAGCTCATAGCTATGTTAGGTATTCAAACATACAAAATATAATTAACTATTCAAGAAATTTCCCTCCTCCAATTTGTTATACATGCCTGAATGAATGTTAATGGGGTCACATAGCTCTTTGAACTGCTGCTGACAGAACAATAAAGAGTTCCTGCGGTTTTCAAGAAACAGCACAGTATAATTTTGCTTGCTTTGCAAGGGCATTTCTTAATGATATCATTATACCCTCTAAACTCCTGGTCCACTCTCAGCAACTCACAACACTTCAAATGACAAGTTACCTTCTCTTCTCCCTGGGAGAATTGAATCTCAATTATAATTTATAATGTGTTACTTACTCAGTGAATATTCCTTTCCTGTGCCTCTGAGAGGTGTCAGCTATGGTATTTTAATGAAGCACCCCCATTTGTAGCCTGTCTACTCTGAAACTGGAACAACAGCACTTAAAGAGCTGGACCTCTTACCCAGTTTGCTGAGTGAGGAAGGCAAATAAATTCCATTTGTCTTAAAAGACAATGAAAATAACTTAGATTTGCCTCTGTTCCAGAGATAAGCTATGCCTGAACAGTATTGCCTGAGAACGTATAAATAACCTTACTAGTAAATTCCTGCCATCTGTGATAAAATTAACTCAAATGTTTGAAGAATTTTACTTTGACTGCTTGCACTACTTTGAGCTTGTTTATTTTGTGAAGATATTCTATGCAAATTAGCTTAAGAATGTTTGTTAAACTAACAAAATAAGCAAACGTTGCTATTAGCTTGAGTAAATTTATTTGGTATCTACCTCCAAGGATTGCCCAGCTTTGTGTGTGCATATAGGAAAAATAAAAAGAAAAAAAACAACCCTTTGTAGTAGATCATTCCTTTTCTTTGAAAATATAATATAAGCCAATGCAGAAAGTACATCTGTAAGATGCCAGATTTAGACAGAAAGAAAGAAAAAGTCAGGAAATAAGCTTGCATGCTTATAGGAGATTTTATAAATTAGTCATCTTTGATGATTTTTTTTTTAATTGGAAATTTTAGGTAGTATAAATTCTGTAATAACATCAGAACATGATTTTCAGAAATTAGCTTTTAACAGCAGAGTGTTTCATTGGACACTCACGTTGTTGAAAATAAATAGAAAAAAAATACATGAATTAAAGGCACTTCTGAGCAGTCAGTTGTCAGGCTGCAGTTTCCCCTCAGAGCCGTATCTCAGATCTGGGTCTACTCAAATTTCCCTGGACTGGTCAGTAAATATCCGTGCCTCTGGCACAAACAGGGACAAGCAATCAAGGATTTCAGTGCAGTGAATGCTCAATTATGTCACCAGCATAACAAACCTGACTGTGGTAACCACAGGCAAAAATCGTTGTCTCCTTTGTTTTGTTTATTTGGGAGGTGGCATCCAAGCCCAAAGAGCAGCTCCATGCCATCTCTCCCCAGACCCCGGAGGCTGTGTTTTCAAGGCAGCCCTCTTTGATCTGGGCTGGTTGGCACACTAAAAGAAGATATGAAATAACTCTTGGCAGGAACATTTCACTAACGATGAAACATCTGTTGATTTCTGTGTAGATTACATCCTTTTGAGAAACCTGTCACCTCAGTAGGGACAGATTTGGAAGATGTGACATAGGTGAAGACTTTCAACCCTTCTGATTTCTTTGCCATTCAGCTGTTGTTCACATCAGCAAGTGAAGAAGATCTTGCATCCTTTAAAAAATTTAAAGTGTTGTTTGAACATGCTAAATGCAACAAACCACCAACTTGAAAATTGTCTTTTTCTTTTTATCTATTCTTTCTGTACTTTTAGTCATGAGCTGAGTTTTCCCCTGCATTTCTCTAATCATAAAAGCACAGCAGAGTTTCACCAACTGGAGTATTGCTACACTGCCATGATGGAAGATTTTGTGAAGCGGAACA
>WAAG01017918.1:32967-114970 GCA_013390105.1 Tichodroma muraria | reverse complement strand
TACCAGGTAGCATCTGGAAATGCCCTTTCAGGCAGATTCTCTGTGTGTGCTGCTGTCTCAGGAGGGGAGTTGCCCCTGTCCATTAGCACTGGCTGAGGTGACTGGGCTAGTAGATCCCTTGTACTCAGAGATCTCTGCTAATAACTGAAATTTTCGTACTCATTGTACCTGTATGGCATGAGAAATACGCCATCTATGACAACCGCAAGCATGGTGTGGAGTGTTTCCCTGCTTGCCTTCGTGGGCAAGTGACACAGAGCAATCATCAGTGTGGTTACTGTGGCACACGTAAGAGCCACTAGGCATTGCAAAGTTGGGGCTGTGTCCACGAGCAGGGCAGGACAATGTTCTCATCATTCAACTGAGAAACGAACAGAACATACATCAAATAACCCTACTGACAGTAAAAAATGCCCGTAGAAAGGCAGAGCAAACAACACAAATAGACACCTTGGTTCGTTGTGAAGGGGAGATGAGGCTCCGTTTTGCGAGGCAGATTTTTGGACTAGAACCTTGTGTTTGTTGTGCCATAGCAGTGCATGAAGGGCATTCTGCTGCAGGGGTAAGGCAAGCTGGCTCTCCAAGTCACGTGAAGTGTTGTCCACAGGTTGGACTTGGTGGTCTTGGAGGTCTTTTCCAACCTAATTAATTTTGTGATCTCTGTTGTTCTGTCCAAACAGATATTTTGTCTGTGCAAAATCCAGCCAGACTTGGGCAAACTGATTTCATCAGCTCTGCATAACTGAAATGTGCCCCTATGGCCTGGGGATTCAGTGACCCAACCCAGCCTCATGCCATTGCACAAACATTGCTTTCACATCCTCTGTGCACCACGTGCTTGTAAATGACTGCTGGTGGAATGGGCTCATGGACAGTCACTGAAACAAACCTGATTTTCCTAGTCAGTAAGCAGAGTGTTTTGGGATTGTGTTTTTGGACACTACCAGCCTACCTTTGCCCCTGTGTTCAAAGTGGTGGGGTTGGGGAAAGTCCATTAGCTGGTTCTTGGGGAAGCAGTGGGTTCGGGATGTGTTTGGCCCTTGTATGTCCTCATGTGGAGAGAACAGACTCTTGGGATACGTACACATGGCAGGAATATCACAGATCAAAACTCTCCAAAATAAGTATATTTGAAAGAATGCCCTAAGTATGTGCCCAAAAACTTAGGTGTGGAGTTCTTTTGGAAATGAAGTCTAAATAAATAGGTTAATCTGATTTTCATTAAATCTCTGAGTACCCCAAGCTACTATAAAGTCAGTGGAAGCCAAGCAAGCCTCAACAACATGCCTGATGAAAATGAGGTTAAGCTCTGGTTAGAAGTCTGATATTAATAACCTGCATTTGAAAATCCCATATTTAATCTATGATCACAGTGTGACTTTCATATTGAATCAGTCAGATGGAAAATGCCCCACGGCCATGAACATTTGAATATCAAATTTAAGTAAGAAATAGCTGTAAAATATGTAAATAATGCTTTTTAATTTTGTTCTGGTTTGTCCAAAACCCTGGTGTGAGTTCTATCCCAAGCGCCACACAGTGTTTTACCTTGAGAAGAAAAATGCTTTCTCCTCTAATGCCTATCTCTCCTCTTTTTAGTTGAAATTTCAAAGGAGGAACTAGACCAAGAAGATCCTTATCTGCATGATGGCTGCAGAGGTGAGTCAGGTGATTAGTCCTGCTAGCCAGTTCTTTTGGGATTGCTTTCTATTAAGTGAAGCCAAAGTGGATCCAGAGATTTGCTAAAGCCTTTTGCCTAGGATAGTTATGGGTAAAAAAAAACATGAGGAAGAGCCTTTCCAAGGAGTAATGGGCCTTTATGTGATGCCCAAATAGTTCCTAAATACAAGGGAGGCATTGTCTCTCGCAGTGGAGTCATCTTATCCAACTGAAGCTGAGACAATACATTTAACTTCTACTTAACTTCTAGTGGGTAATACCTCAGAAGTGTCACCCTTGAACCTGTGGAGTACTTTGGATTCTTCAGAATATGGTGATCCTGTATTAAATATGTGCATCTTTTATTCTTCTCTTGGTGTTTGAGTATCAGGGTGTCTGAATATGAAGTTTAACTTGTTTCTGTTTGAGATGTATCACCTGAACAAAAGGAAGACAAAAGTGGCTATTGTCCTGATTAGTCATGCTGCTCTGCCTCCTTGGAAATGTGCATTTGGAATATTGCTCTGCTAAGTATTCTGATTTATCGCTTGTCACATGTGATTTACATGTCTGTAAACCTAAACCAGCAGTGATTCATTGTTTTCTGCCAGCATTTCAGAACTCAGAAATGTATTTAGGATGAAATCAATTTCATAGGCTTATATTCCAATTGAAAAATTATTTACTGTGCTCCATGTTCTACAGCTGTTACACTCTGGAGAGAATGGGAATATCCACCAGGTCATTAGTGAACCAGAGCCAACAGTCTCCTCCTTGTCTCCAGCTGCTAATTACAAGAGATGACATAGAAATATATGTTACATATTTTCCTAGCATTATTTTTTCACGTTCAATTTCTTCAGGTGTTGTATTTCTCAGTTAATCAGCTGCCTGCAGGAGATGGATTGGTATTGCTAATTGGCAATTGGTGGTTCTGTCTACGTTATATTTTCTGATAAACTTGGCATGCCAGAAGTACTTGTAATTTTCTGAACTTTAACAGGGGAAACATAAATATCCTAAGCAATGGAACTTCAAGCAATTTTTTTTGGAGCACCTTTGTGTTATACGGGGAAATTAATTCTATTCTTCTAACACTTCCACTATAGTTTTTACTGTGTCAGCATGGAGCTCACAGTATTAGCAGAGATTCAGAGAGCAGAGGCTGCTGATCTAAACCACAAAACTATGGTTCCACCTAATTTTCAGTGACGCATTAATGGCCCTCTCCTCATTAGAAATTGTTGTATTAAAAAAATTATTTATAACGTATTACAGCTGCAATTGCTCACATGGATTGTGCCTCTCTCACACCTTTTGTTTAATGCCTATCCAGCCATTTTTAAAAACAGGACATGGGTTCTGTTTGTACTAAGAATATCTGCAGCATTACAACAAACATTTGTTGTTGGAAGTATATAACCTTTTCTCTAATTTTAGAATATGAAACATTTTTAATATTAATTTCTATTTTAAAAAGGTCAGAAAAAGTTTTCTTAATGATGAGCCAAATTTTGTGTAAATTCTCTGTAGTATTCTCTTTCTGTCATAATAACCCTTCTTGTATTGATTTTTAGGGCTTTCAGTGTTTAGCCCTTTCTTTCTTTTGTATATGTGTATTAACTTCTTTTCTAAATACATCAAGTATCCTGTAAATTAATGGTTTGTTTCAGTTCCTATGAAGAGCATCTTAATTACATGAGGCCTTTTAACATATCTGTTAGGTGGTGGTCCCTGCTCTCAGCAGTGCAGAGACACAGGATCCAGTTACGTCTGCTCCTGCTTTGTTGGCTATCAGCTTCAACCAGATGGTATCACCTGTGAAGGTAGAAGAAATAAAGCCATTGTTTCAATTATAAACATTCTTGTTTTAAAAGAGCAAGAAGAGATACAAAAATAACCAGGGAGAAGAGACCAGAATATGCTTATGTCAGCTGGGGAAAGAGGTGAAGTCATAGGAAGTTGATTTGAGTGGAATGCTGAATGAGAATTGTGGGAAGATGAAGTTAAGAGAGGGTCACTGGAAAAGATGGAGAATTTAGAATGGAAAAGAGATAAAGTTTGATTTCGTTGTTTTGAATAAAACCAAAATAGAATACATATTCTCTCTTGTAAAAGTGGATTGTTATCGATAAGGCAGACAAAATAAATCGAGTAGGATTCTTTAGCTTGTTAAGGACACGGTTAACAAGGGATTAATGTTCTGGATTCCATGAGTGGTATGGGAATTGTCAAGGAAGGATTGTTAGTTTCTCCCAGAAGAAGAACTGGTGTTTCCCTTCCCCCAGAGGGTGTTGGGCACTGTCCAGGCTCCCCAGGGAATGGTCACAGTCTCAAGGCTGCCAGAGCCCTGGGAGAGTTTGGACAGCGCTCTCAAGCACAAGGGGGGGTTGAGGGGTGTCCTGTGTGGAGCCAGGAGCTGGGCTGCATGATCCCTGTGGATCCCTGTGGGTGCCTTCCAACTCAGCATATTCTGATCTGTGGCATCAAATGAAGTGGGCTGGGATAGAGGTTGCATTTGAGTTCAGGAATGTGCACTCTTCCAGGGCACAGTTCACCTTGCCCATCCTGCATAACTATTCAAGGATGACAAGTGTTCCAGATGAAGAGTGGCTTTTTCTGTCAGTGACTGAAATGAAGTCTTAAGTAGCTCAGATACAAACTTCAGAATATAAAATAAGTATTGATTGGTCAGATTAACCTGGTTGGACATATAAAAAGTAGGAGATTTTATACAATAAATACATTTAATACATAAATAACTGTATCATTAGATACATAATACAATGACAGATTTTCTTATGCATTCAAAGTTAAAATGAAAAAAAATTCACAGAGGAAATATCTATCAGTAGATATAAAGTAGAAAACCACAGCTTGTCTCAGAGAGTCCCTCAGCCATATGTTGGTGGGATGCAAAGCAAGGTGAGGACTTCTGAAAGTTTGCCTCTTTCATATAGTCACTATAATCTGACCATGAAATCACTGAGTCTGGAGAAACCCTTTAGATCGAGTCCAGCATAAACCGAACACTGCCAACTCCACCAGCAGACCATGTTGACACATCCTAGCTGTAACTACCTTAGACATGTCCAGAGGCACCACCTACTACTAGGCTCAATCAGATGATGTTGACTCCTTGCTCTCACTCAGTTAATCTTCCTCTTCTTAAGTACAGTGAGCCAGCAAGTCCTGGTACCAACAGAGTCCAAATGTCTTTGCTGGCTCACGCCCTGGCAACAGCTGTGTAGTGGGATGTGAGTGTGAGGCCAAATCCACACCTTTGTATTCTGATGCTCAGAGGAATGCCTGGTTGGAGGTGTGCCCACAGCCAGCCTCCCACCTCGTCTCTCCCCAGGGACGTCACACATCTTATTTACTCTCTCTTACTTCTTTTCAAAATTATTTTGCACACTGTAGATATCAACGAATGTATCACTGGGACGCACAACTGTGGGATTGGACAAACCTGTGTCAACACGTTAGGATCCTTCCGCTGTCAGCGGGACACGAGCTGCGGAACTGGTTACGAGCTAACGGATGACAGTCGTTGCAAAGGTACGTCCTGTGCAGAGAAACTACAGTCTGCCAGGCTAAAGTTAAAAACTGAGCGTGTCATCTCGTCACGCTCTCTGCCGCGTCCTTGGTAAATACACCTGTGACTTGCACACACACACACACACGCTTCGAGGACAGTCGTTTTTCCACCTGTCACCTTGCGAATAACCAGATTGGGCAGCTGGGGGCTGCTGCAAAGACTTCCAGGGGAGATAGCTGTATTTCTGGCAGTTTGTGTTGCGTGTTAGGAGCTGGTCTGGGGACTAAAACAAGTGATTATGAAGGCCCAGAACTCGTACTATGCACAATACCCTGGAGATTATTTCTGGCTAGCTCCAGTCTGGTCTGCAGAATTGACTGCTCATTTGTGAGTGGAGTGCCTAAGTCCTGCTCTTGTAGCATATCTAATGGTTTAGATGCACCTGAATGGATCAAGTGTGCACATTCAGGAGTGTGAAACGAAGTGTGGCAAGTGGAGCAACCAGATGATTCAATTTGAAAATGTGAAGGTAGATGCATCTTTAAAGAAAGAATGTAAGCTTTTATCCTTAGGAGGTTACAAAGGGATTAATTTCTTAATCACAGCATTCCTAGGGATTTAAAAACATAAAGGGGCTAAAACCACTGCTCTTGACTAGCTATGTTTGAACACAAAGGTAACAGCCCTTCTTACTAAAAAAGTGACTTATTTCAAGTTCCATCTAGAGTAAAGAATGCTGTTATGAGCATCTGTAATTTCACCTGGCATGCTGCCTTTACAGAGATATAAATTAGCAGCCAACTCCAGTTGATGTGGAATTGGTTTTCACTATGAGAAAGTCTGTTCCCCCCAAACTTTGAATGGTTTATAAATAAACTAATTTCATTCCATTGAGTAAATTGTCTCAACCAAAATTTTAGGTAAGGTTTAACTGTAGGAACTGATCAGTGATGAATAATAAATAGATTGAATAAGAAAGCTGGTGAACAAACTCCAATGCAAAACCTGCAGAACATCAGGCAGTGTTTTCGAAAGTATCATGGTGTAACTGTGATCCCTTTGAAGTAACCCTTCTGTTGGTTTGAATGACATCAGATTTAGGCCAACAAATAGCTCACTGGCAAGTATTAACATATTTCTCTGTTGGAAAAAAAGGAGTACAGATAGTAAAATATACCTGCCACTAATGTTAGAAAGTTCTTAATCTGGGTAAGATATGTTAATAATGTTAATTAATAATGTTATGTTAACAGTGATAAAAATAGAAAAATTAATAATCTTCATGTGTGTTTTTTAAATGCCAAGTAACATGACTGAGTTGTGCTACAAGTAGAACCCTGCTAAACCCAGTTCAGTATTAACCCAACCTAAACTTCAAATGGTCTTCATACTAATTTTTTAAGTCCCACAAAGCTCTAGGGCTACTGTTGTATCAACTGCATGAATGAGAAAGCTAAGGTATCCTATTGCTGGGGAGTTTCTGTATTTTGATAGCTTTAGGAGATTTCATCCCACTGCCAGGTGGCAGACATTCAATTTTAGTTGCTTTATGTGGACAGGACTTACATTCGTGAGTGAAGCTGCATTTGCTGTTGTCTCCTCTATCTGCTTTACGTGAACAATAATTTATTCATGAATATTTATTGTCTATTCTGGAGTAGAATATTAAAGTAAGCAGAAGTCATATTTATGTGCATTTTAAAGCATGATAATGCAGGGATATTGCAAGCCTTAATAAGGATAGAAATCAAGGCCAATTAATTCACTTGTGAAAGAAATGAACAATATCTGCGTTGGATCTAAAGTTAAAGATCTAAAGTTAAAATTAAAATTGCACTTGGGTAATTAAATCTTCCTGACTTCAAAGCTAAGCACACTGCTGAATCGAGGGTGAGCAATGCTGAATGTGATGCTTTAGGTACTCTATAATAGTTTTGAATCATTTAGTTGTGAGAACTAAACTTGTAAAGCATAATATGCACAAACACACCCCTATATATAATATTAATAATGAAATAGTAAAAAAAATCTTAACCTACCTGGTTTTACTGAGATCTTTTTTGAGGCAGTAAGTCAGATTGATGCTGGATCACAGAATTCCAGGAAGGTATGCTGAGGATTAGTCTATGTGATGATTTTATCTATGTCTTATGTTTTAAATGTAATGAAAAAAACCTGTTGAATTCCTGCTAACAGTTTTTTTTTGTGATGTACCAGATATTGACGAATGTGAGACTGGTACTCATAACTGCCCCCCCGATTTTATCTGTCAGAATACTCCAGGATCTTTCCGTTGCCGACCCAAACTACAGTGCATGAGTGGGTTTATTCAAGATGCACTAGGCAACTGTATTGGTAAGGCATGTTCTTGTCTTGGGGAAAACTCAAGTGTTGCCTGGGAGGAGAGCTGTAGTTTCTCTGGGTGGGTTCTGAGCTTCTCAAGGTACTCTTCATCTGTGTAAACATTGCTCTTTCCTTGATCCCACGGGTAAGAGTGACAGATGAGAGCCATTTAAATAAAAGAATTAAATATTAGATCGCTATTTTTAATGAGATTGCGTTACCTGAGGTGGTTAGGTGCTTAAGTCTTTTGGTGTTTTATCTGAAACAAAATTTGTAAAAAAAAATTGTGATATATTTTATCTAACTCTATCCAGAAGGTTTTAGGCAAAGCTTTGTGTAGAAAGCTGTAATTATGACATCCTCTGCAACACCCTTTGATATTAGTCTGCCTGGTTTTACAGGCATGTAGGTCTTCCCAGACCTGTCCCACGTTACAGCCCATCAAGGATTTACTGTGCATGAGAAAAATGGGACAGTTATAACATACTGTGAGAGGAGTTTTACTTTAAAGACTGATGACAATTTTGTCAGGCCAATGCCTTGTTTCCAAGACTCCCCAAAACCAGAATTATAACCTTCATATAAGTGCATTAAAATTACTGCTTTCCAGCAGACTCTATATGGATTTGTCTAATGTGACCTACAAATCTATCAGTTATTCCCTTGAGTATTATTTTCAAGTCTCAACTCAACTTTTAATTCCTCCACTGGTGTAGCAAGTCTTGGACTTGTGGAACTGGCCGAGCAGCAGCAGCTGCCAAGATGCACTCATGATCAGCCCCTTGTTCTCCTTTACTGTTGAAACCTGACACTGGAAACAAGCTGAAAACAAAACTGCTGCCTTTAAAATGAGGGAGCCAGTGCCTGTGCAGAGCAAGCCCTTTGAAGGCACATGCCTGCCACAGGTAGTGCCAGGTCCATGGCAGCTTTCAATTAACTTGTCATCATGGACGTCAGTAAAGCCACATCAATTTGCAGCAGCAATAGTTATGGCCCATAAAGTGCATTTGTTCAAAACATTTAGGCAGCTTCACAGACTGACTTTACACTGCTCTCTGTGGAGCTGAGGGGATTTTGTTGTTGTTGGATTTGTGACTGATCATCATGTAGAAGCTAAGAGCTCGACCAGAACACACAGACTGAAGCAGAACTGGTTAAGCTGGTGAACTGAATTGTTGATTAGCTCTTTGTATGTTTAGGAGAGACTTTTAAAGGCTTTGAAACAAATACAAGCTCTATACCGAATTTCCACTGCTTTTCAGTGGTATCTATGGCCTTTATACCTCCCCAGTCTTCCCTCTGGAAGCATTGTATAGGCGAAGTTAAGTGTCATGAATAGTTGTCTTCTCCCATGGGCAGAACTTTTCTCTGAAGGGTTACATAACGAGAGCATCTTACCTCAAACCTCCTGAGACCAGGAAGAGTTGCACTGACTTGTGCTCTTGTAGATATCAACGAGTGCCTGAGTACCAACATGCCGTGCCCAGCTGGACAGATCTGCATTAACACTGATGGCTCCTTTACCTGCCAGCGAATCTCACCCAGCTGTGGCCGAGGTTACCATCTCAATGAAGATGGAACAAGATGTGTAGGTGAGTGACAGTTGGGAAGAAAAGGCAGTTCTAAGAAAATAACTCATATATATAATTTATGTTTACCAGTTTCATGCGCTTTGCCCAGGTTTTTATCATTCCCACAGTCAATTCTTGATCCTGTTCTTTCCCTCATGGCAGTCCCAGCAAGTGAAGAATGACAAGCATCTACCCTCTGTCCTTCACATAACTCATGAAACCCTGTATTTTGAGAAGAGGAGTAATAATTATCAGGCCCCATAAATGGCATTGGCTGTGACTGCATCAATGGAACAATGCTGTGTGGTCCCAAATCTCCTTAGTACAGAGAGATAACACTATCTAAGTGTACTAAGGTCAACTTAATGCACCACAGAAGCCATTCAAGGAACACTGAAACATATAGACGCCTTTGTCTGGCTTTTAACTGAGGTGGTTTTTGCAAAGAGAGGCGTTTTTGTCTGTGCTTTCAATTTCTGTGAGTGGCTTCTCAAAGCACTAGTGATGACTCTGGATCTCAGACATCTTAGACTAGATGAAGATCTGATCCACAAATATTGAGTAGGCATAATAAAACAATTTTGCACCTGAATTCCTCCAAAGACTCCCTGATTACTTCATTGCTTTCCTCCCAAGTCCATCAACATTAAGGACACTTTACAGAGCTAGCCTGCTTTGGTACAGGTAGTTTGGATCTTGTAAAAGCTGAGAGCATGATCACATCTTGTTTTCTGTTTCAAAACTGTGTAACCACCAGGGGACAAAAAATATGTTAAAATGTTGCTCTTCTCTCAACTGTCATAGTCAAAAGTGTACTTAAACTCACCTTTTGTTTTAGATGTGGATGAGTGCTCATCCTCTAACCAGCCCTGTGGAGAAGGACACATTTGTATCAATGCCCCAGGCAATTACCGCTGTGAGTGCAAAGCTGGCTATACTTTCGATGTCATCAGTAGGACGTGTATTGGTAAGTTGCACCATCAACCTAAATACGTGCAGCAGCAGCACTTAAAAAATGATCCTGTGTAAAGAATGTTACTGCTCTCTGCAAACCCTCTGTCATCAGAATGTAAAACTGACTGCTATAATATTTGGCTGACTCTAAAACCACATTAAAGAACTGGTGATACTTCAAATGAAGCTGTATTAGTATTGTCAAAATGTTATCTGCTATCCTGTTAAAAGGTAAGGTTGTGAGAGTGCGTGTAATTGTTTTCTGTGATATTTTTACAAGCACCTACAGCAAAAGATTCCTTTGGAAGATCAAAGCAACTTTCTTCTGTATAGATCTAATCCAATTATACTCTGGGGTGCTTCCAAATGAGCATTTTGAGGACTTATCTCTTTAGTATGAAATTCAAATCTGGGAAATAACAACCAGACTTTTACAACCACATTCTTGTCCGGACTGGTACCGCAGTGAGCCAGCCAATCCACAGACCTCTCTGTGTGTTTGTCACTGCAGATATCAATGAGTGCAGACGCTACCCAGGCCGCCTCTGTGCTCACAAGTGTGAGAATACTCCTGGTTCCTACTACTGCACTTGTACCATGGGCTTCAAACTTTCAGCTGATGGTAGATCCTGTGAAGGTACGTCTGTCAGCGCTTTGGTTATGGAGTGTGAGAACTCCAGCTCATTGCTCTTTTAGCTGTTTTTTATTTTAGCTAGCAAGGCTGCACTGGAATGGCATGAGAAATCATCACAGTGCAGTCTCTTTGATCACATGAATGCTGTTGTGCTTAGTCGAGGCCCACAGCTTGAGTATTTCACCCTTAGATTGGATCGTTAGACAGGACAAGATGACACAGCCTCAAGCTGCACCAGGGATGGTTCTGGTTGGACATCAGGCAGAATGTCTTCCCTGAAAGGGTAGTCAGGCATTGGAAAGGGCTTCCCAGGGAGGTGGTGGAGTCCTTCTCCTGAAGGTGTCCAAGGAATGCCTGGATGTGGCACTCAGTGCTCTGGGCTGGGTGACACGGTGGGGCTTGGTCACAGGTTGGACTCAATGGTCTTGGAGGTATTTTCCAACCTGAATGGTTCTGCGATGCAGAGGTGTATGGGTCTGCATTTGCTGCACTTTGAGGGGTGATTCAACTCAATCGGGTTCAAAACCAGCCTTGCTGATATCCAGACACAAAAATGTAGGTGTTGGCCTGAAGATTCCCTCCCAGTCTCACACCTTGAAGTATGGTAGGAAATTATAACACAGTGCAAATTAACCTACACTGCCAGACCTTGTTAAGAGTAACACATCCAGAGCTCCCTATTTCCAGGTTACTCAGTGGTGTGTGCCACCCTTCTTTAATTAAAAAAAATAAAAAAAAAAATCACCTTCCAAAATTTTGTCTTATCCCATTATTAGAAGTGATGAATTTTGCAAGAAATTTGGGGTTCAGGCGCATAACTTTGCATTTCAGATTTGAATGAGTGTGAGAGCAACCCCTGTAGTCAAGAGTGTGCCAACGTGTATGGCTCCTACCAGTGCTACTGCCGCCGCGGGTTCCAGCTCAGCGACATCGACGGCATCTCATGTGAAGGTGAGCTCTGTGGTGCTGCAGGGGGAGGGTGGGTGGCCTTTTCTTACTGTTGCCCTAACAAACACGAGCAATTCCTCACTAAAATTTTAGCGTTTGAGTCTCTGTCGCAGTAGACCTCTCGCTAGGGGTAGAAATGAGCCAAGACACAGACATTCAACAGCGTGAAAAGGGTCCTGGTTTGTTCTTCCTTACAGCCTGGCCATCCTGACTGACTGCAGCGAGCTCCTACTGCACGGTCTAGATGCAGACTGACTGCTGGTTGTTTCCTACTGCAGTGTGTCTACAGGCTCTAACTCCATCAGACCCAGACTGACCTCGTGGCAGATCTTTTGCTCTCTTCATCCCGGTTCTCTTCCTCAAAGGGTTCCTCTTCATCAAGAGGCTCCTAGGCTCTAAAGGCACCTCTGACCAGCCAACCCACCCCTTTTGTCACACCTATCTTTATCAGTCACAGCTGCGACCTATCAAAAGCAAGGCTGTTCCTCTTTGACTTATCAGGAGCAAGGTCGCCTGTAATCCCTTCTTCCACACCACAACTCTCTTTGGTATTTTCTTGTGAAACTGTATTTTATGAAGGTCTCCCACCCACATCTTTTTCTAGAAACGTCTCTTTGCATGTGTGGTGTCATTTTTGCTGTTTACACTGAATTGTAGCTTGGCACACTTTTGTAGCTTGACAGAAAGTTGTCTTTTTCCTGAGGAACTACCAGAATTTCTAGTCTTTAGCTAAAGTGGAGATGTGAGCATATTTATGTGCTGTGTATGTAATATATGATATTACTAGGTAGTATTTTATATATCCTCTTTTTGTGGCTGATTCTGAACAAATGTGTTCTGAAATACAAGGAGGATGTGGGTGTGACCTTGCCAATGAGATCCTGAACTTGGACTTATGTCTCCAAGACTTACTAAACAGTGAGGCCTTGGGCAGAACACCTAATTTTGATTTCCTTTTTGTAAAAGCAAGGATAAAACTATTCCTCTCCCTCCCTTTTATAAAGCACTACACTACATGTCACTGTATAGTGCTTGCTCTCATCCATTACTTTGTCTCTTGGGCTCTCATATAGCTTTAAATTTTCTTCAGAGTTCCATGGATTCCAAAAAAATCTTTGCTATTTAGATGTTGTTGGCTAGAGCCACACCTATCTGATGATCTTCTTCATTGTCCAAAAATTAGAATCATCAAATTGTGTTTGGAGCTCATAGCAGGAGCACTGTACACGTGCACTGGGTTGAATGTCATGAACACATAGTAAATTAGTGGTGTTTTTTTCTTGCAGATATTGATGAATGTGCTTTGCCCACTGGAGGACATATCTGTTCCTTTCGATGCGTTAATATTCCTGGGAGCTTTCAGTGTACTTGTCCCTCCACTGGGTACAGGCTGGCACCCAATGCACGCAACTGCCAAGGTGGGTTCAATAACTGCAGGGGGACCTCACTGGATTGTGGAGTTCTGACAAGTTCTAGCACTTTTTGGATTTAAAAAATGCCTTTCCTACGACGTTATAGGTAATGCAGTACACATCAGCTAGACATCTGAAGAAATCAGTCTTTTATAATAAATATACAGGAAATTTCAGTTACAAAGTAATTCAATAGAGGCTGCTTTTTAAAACATTACTAAATAATTATAAAAAATTCTTACAATGAAGATTCCAATGGTTAAATGCTATGAGTTAGTTTAGCCATTAAAAGGAAATATCCTGCTGTAAACATGTCAGCAAATATTTAGCTCTTGTCCACTTAGTGGCACTGCTGCTCTTCCTTTTCCTCTTTTTGCTGGTAGGTTGGGTTAGTGTTCTTTTTTTTTGTTCTTCTGCCCTCCCCTTGCAATCCTGTAGTGATGTTTAAATTGCGCCTCATGTTCTGTGGTATCTAATAGGATACTGTCATTGTCTGGCACCTGCAAGGAGAGGGAAAGCACGTGTTTAATCCCCTCCCCTGTTTCCATTTGGCAGATATCGATGAGTGTGTTGCAGAAAGCCACAACTGCTCTTTCAATGAGACCTGCTTCAACATCCAGGGCGGCTTTCGCTGCCTGTCTTTGGAATGCCCCGAGAATTACCGCAAGGCAGGAGACACGTAAGTACCTTCTTTTTCGAGGTCAAACAGTTTTCTGGTGGCACGATCTCCTCAATGGCATGCCACTGCTGACTGAACACAGAGCAGTTTCTAGCAAATACGTGTTGTGTTGGCCGGCCTACCCTTTGTTTTGCAGACACAGGTCTGGTTTCTTTCTCAGGCTCCTCTTTCTAAGAAAAAGATACTCCCTTAAAAAATGCCGTGTGTCAGTGGTTTGCACCATAATGATCCCTAGAGCCATAAGCAGATACTCTCTGTCTGATAGGAGGGCTTCATTTGGCTTTGAAATCCTTGGCTTTTATTTCAGAATCACACACAGTCTTTCCTTACTTTCACACCTGAGCTAAAGGATTCTTTTTAGCTCCCTCTCTGCATTCTCACCTGTACTGTTGCAAAGCATTGCAAGAATGTCTTTTTTTTGGTACCATTTAATGGAATCACAGAATGTTAAGGGGTTGAAATGGACCTTAAAAATCATCTAGTCCCAACCCTCTCTGCCATGTGCAGGGATGTGTACCATTAGACCAGTTTGTTCAAGGCCATAGCCAACCTGGCCTTCAGCACTGTCAGGGCTGGGGCATCCACCTCCCTGGCCAACCTGTTCCAGTGTCTCACCACCCTCACAATAAAAAATTTCTTCCTAGTATCTTACAAATTGAAAGAAGGGAGATTTATGTATCCAATTTTCACCTGTATTAGAAAACCTGGGAATCCTAGCAAGGGTGATATGTTAGCTGCAGCTCATAATTGTGTCTCTAACCTAGCTCAGAGATAGTCTGTGCATTCTGGTGTAGAAAATAGGAGACAGCTCTGGGAGGAGGGGCAACTGGCAGCTCTTTTATACCCATCAAATAGTGCCAGCAGAGAGGAGAAGTTGTTGCAAACACTCAGCTGTGTAGCTGGAGTTTACAGCTGGTGAAGGTGATGTTTTGCCTCCTGCCCCGTGGCTTTCTGGCTACCCTGTACTCCAGCAACTCTTCCAAAGGCTGCTTCATGGTCCCCCTGTGTGCCCTGTGCTCAGGTAAGTGTGTGCTCCACCAGCCAGGGAGGAAAGCTGGCAAATCACATTTGTTATCAGCCCACTATTGCTTTTCCCAGTCAGTGTTGGCATGGCCACCACCTGTTAGACAGACCTGAGTACTCTGTGCCTTCTCCGTAGAATGAAGTCAACACTGATCTGCATCTCACGGATTTTGTGGGGATTAGTTAGTTTCCATTTAAGGCTTAGTCTTTGGAATGTCACATAAGTGGCACAGCAGATGTATTTGATCAGAATTCTGGAGAGGAAGTTCATGGTGCAAACCCAGATGTTTATAAAATATGCTTGTGTTCTGGGAAGGGTAATAGGAATTAAATTTTAATTATATTTAATAGGAATGATATTTGTCACATCAGTGACCAAGCAGTGCCTCATGATGCAGATGTTCTCTTCGTTTGTAAGACTGTGGATTCATTGGTATCCTAATTTAAAAAAAGTGCATTGTGCTATGGGCCTCTAGGCAGTTAGCAGATTTCTCCTCTTATGGACATTCCTTCATTGCAGAGTTCAGTTTATAAAATACATGTTGTACACACATCCCATTTCATTTTCTCTTATCTATATTTGACTTCATTTGCTATATGAGCTATATGGGATCTTTTGGGAAAGCAGTAGCATGTCTGAATTGCTTTTCTGTGTCTAGGTTGTTGGGCTCTGTAATGGCTTTCTCTGCCTAACTCAGACCTACTCATAGGGCGAGATCCTTCTGATGTGCTCAGGCTGTAATTAGGCTGAGTCAGGCACAAATCCTGCGGCTGCTCAGTGCAGTTCTAATTATTGTAATTCCTCGAGTTGCTGTCTTGTTGGATTTATTAGGTTTTCCCCTCCCAACAGGCACAGATAGCTACTAAATGCGTTGCTGAGAGCACGTTTGCACAAAGCGGGCGTGGGTTCGTCGCTGTCGCAGCTCCGCAGGAGCTCTCGTACTGGGCCGGGATACGAACGTTATCCCAGTGCGCCAGAATCAGGGGGTGTGGGTGGGGTTACCTGGTGCTCACTGGGGACCAGTTTCATAAGACAGCTCTTTAGCACCCTTTTTACGTCCAAACTACCTTGCACCCCCTTGGCCGAATCATTTTTGCACAAATACCCCAGCAGGGCCGATCGCCAGCGTATCTTTGTTGCGTTCTGCGTGATAATGACATTAAATTGGTTTTTCACCCAGGCTCTAAAATCAAAGTTGGCTTCTTATCACATCAAGTACAGATACCACTTTTTTCTCTCCTTTTTATTAAAAACACATTCCATTTTCTTCAGCTTGGCACATCATAAGAAAGACAATGTATTTTTCCATTCCCATCAAGCTGGCACCTCAGGAAATGTTTTTACCCCCATTATTTTCTTCGGAATAGCTATAATTTAATAGGCCTCAGTCCTGCAAATCCAAGTTTCTTTATTCTTATTTTTCCTTAAAATCCTTATGTACAGGCAGCAGCACTCAGTGATCCAGAAGCTTCTTTACCCAATACCTACAAAGCAGAGGTTTTTGCATGGTGATTGTTGCCGTGGCGATTGCCATCAGGTGAAATAACTGCAGTATCATCCCAGGCTGTGGGCTGGAACCTCAGGATGCTGTTTAGATTCTCTGAGCTCCAGGAGGAAATAGTCTGTGTTATCTTCCCCAAAGACAGCAAAATGCCTGGCCTGATCTAAATGGTAACAATTTTGTTGAAGGCCTTCTCTCTTTTACTTAAATTCTGCTTTTTGTTTTTCATTGATCAGTCTATAGGCTTGGTATTTTTCCCAGGATAGATAAGATCTGCTGCTCCTCATAATAGAACTTAACTTGCTGCACTGCCTTGCCAAACAGTTTTTGTTTTCAAATTGCATAACAATTAACTTCTCTTTATATGGCATTGAAGTCTAACGTTTGTAATATTTAAGCCAAGAAAAATAGTAGAAAAGATAAAGAAGCGTTTATGGCAACATGTCAGACGTGTGCTGCATTGAGCCAAATGGGGAACTATTTGTATTTTCTAGGCTTGTCTGGATATTATTAAGGTTGCCTGGTGCTTATCATTATTAGGACGTGTTTTTAACTCGTTATAATTTTGCCAAAATATAACCAGTGGCTGAAATTTTACATGCCAGGTGTCTGACTCAGGCTCAAATTCTGGCAAATTTCAGCCAGAGCAGTTCACACATTTCCAAGAAGAGTAGAGAGAAACATGCTGGTTTGTGTGTTTTAAAGAAGCACACGAAAAAAATTGGTGATTTTAAAAAAAATTTATTTTAACATATTGCTCTCATGTTATGCAGAAGAAATCTGAAATTTGCTAGGAAATTGCTTTTGTGATTTTTGTCATCCTTACCAAAATCCTCTGAACCTTTTGAAATTACAATCTTTGTAAAATCGCATTCAGCTTTTCTATTTTTTTTTTTCATAAACCTTAGGAAATTAAGACCTTGATGGGTGAACTTAATCTACTCCTCCATGCCAAAATAGGCTAAGATGTATCTGGAATCTTTCTGAGAGTTCTTTATTTAACTTTTGCTTCAAATGATAAGGATTTCATAGCCTCAGTAGCAATCTGTCTTTGCATTTGGCGGTCTGCCTCGCTGCAATTTAATTCTTCCTATCAGTAGAGAGGTCTTTTTCTTCCAGCAGCAAAGTTCACTTCTGATGTAGCTTCTTATTGCTCTTCAAAGCAGTCTGAGACATTCAGGTCCAACTCCAGACTGTCTCAGCCTGCTCCCACGTAAGGCCACAGGAGAGGAGCCCAGTCTGTCTGTCCTGGGCCAGGTACTGCCTGCCTGGACAACCCCAGCTGTTTCTAGCATAGGTGAGAGAGGAGCTGACTTGGTAAGAAGAAAATGCATACTTTGAGGTAAGGAAGTTGAATGTAGGGAGGGAAGGATCTGAAGGTATGTCAGGGTGAGGAGAACGAGTCTGGGAGACGCTGCAGGGGTAGCAGGTAAAAAGGGGTAAAACTAGAAAGGGGGCAACCACAGGGGTCAGGACTTTATGGTCAGGTGTGATTGATTCCTGGGAACTAGTGACAGGACAAGAGGACATCAGGAAGAATTTCTTCACTGAAATGGTGGCCGGGCACTGGCAGGGGCCGCCCAGGGAGGTGGTGGAGTCCCCATCCCTGAAGGTGTCCAAGGAACACCTGGACGTGGCACTCAGTGCTCTGGTCGCAGGCTGGACTCAATGACCTTGGAGGTATTTTCCATCCATAATGATTCTATTCCAGATTTGGATGAGGACTATCAGAGGAAGGAATAATTTGGGATGGCCACACAAAGATCCTGAGGGAAGGGTCTGTGCTTTGGGTCTAGGGCTGTGAGGTGGAAACAGAGAAAACTAAGTGTCAGTCAAGAGAGAATAGAGCAAGAAGAGGAGGATTGGCACTGACTGAGTAGACAGCCCTGATGCCAAATATTTGAGTGAGCAGCAAGAGCCATAGGCTAGGAAAGGGGATAGGAAGAAGAAACTAGATTAGGAAAGACAGATGAAGGATAGACAAGGATAGGACATAAAGGCTCAGTGCTGAGTGCAAAGAGAGTATAGTTCTGTCTCCTTTACAGCTTGAAATGTCCTAGAGACTTTCCATTTCCAGGCAGGAGGAGCATACGGAGTGCTTGTCCATCCTCACTTCTACTCTGCTGTATCCTGTTGTCCTTCCTGAAGCGGGGCACCAGATTCTCCTCTGGTTAAGAATTGTCTGTGAAGGCCAACCATCAGTTGGCTTCATTCCCTTAAGTTCTGGTCTGTTTAAGACAAAAACCACCTTCCCTGCACAGCTTATCATTAGCATCAATGTCCATGATGTGATGATGGCTCACTTGGACCTCATGGTGTGGTGCAGCCTGCTGAAAAGAAGAGCATGCCAATGATAGCATGAGCCAGAGCCTTTGCAGTGGAATATATTCTAGGAGGCCTGGAAGACTGTTACAGCTCTGGAAATTTCCAGCCCAGAATGTGTAATGAGGGTATAGTCCACTAACAAAACTTGGTTAGTTGTTCGGCATGTTGAGTTGGTTTCCCTGTAGGAAGTAAATCATAAAGCCATAAATCTTGCTAATAAAAAGTTCATTTTCCTTCAGTCCTCATTCCATGAGGAATTGTTGCATACCACTCAACTCCTTTGAGCACACCGAAGTGAGAACCTGACTCAGAAATTAACGTGAGGGAAGGCACAAAATACTTTCCTTCTTGTTTTTCTATTACAAAATGTTGTATTTATTATCTACAAATGGAATCCCTTTAGTTTTGGTAGTTTTCTTTTATCTGTGTTTGGTACATGAAATTCAGACTGGGAGTAATTATTTGAAACCAGTATTTCAGCCACATAAATAAACATAAGAGAGCAGAGTAGAAAGTGAGCTAAAATAACTGTGTTCAAATTCAGGAATAAGCATTTAGCAGCAGTATGCACTTACTTTCATAGCCCATGCACCTGATACCAGAGTTTTGCAAAGACATACAGAGCTGCCCATGGGCTCTGGGCTGGTTTTCTCTGGTAGCACTTTCTGCCTCCTCAGCACTCCCCTCTCCTGCTGGGCGCCTCGGCTCTGTGCCACGGCTCATGGTGTGGTGGCAGGACACAGGATCTCTACAGCTGGCCCAAGGAGCCACAGAGCTGGGCAGCACCCAGGGCTTGGGCTGCTCCCTCAGCAGCAGCAGCTTGTGGCATTCCCCTACCATGTGATTTCCTGCTGCCCACTGAAGGTCTAGAGAGTACACTGGGGATGAAATGCTCTTTGCTTCTTACCTTTGTGGTGTGTGACCCCAGAATGAACTCTGGGTCTTGAAAGCAATATTATTTGCTATCTCTCCTTTGTGGTTATTTGATGGAACAGCTACTGCACATTAGCTGAACCTACAGTGCAGTGTGCGGTGTATTCCACCAAAGCATGAGATAAAAGATGATGAATTTTGAATAGTTTTAGCTCCTAGCTGCAGGCACATCTATCTTCACAAATAACTCTCTGAATCAACAGAATGTCCTTTTTCAAGTCTTCGAAAGCTGGAAGCTTTGTTTTTTGTTCTCTTAAAAATTTCTGGCCACAATTTAAAAATGTATTTTACTTTCATCAAATAATCAGGGAGAGCATCTTTATGAGCATGTAAGTGCTCATAAGCATGTACATGCTTCTAAGAAGTTGTACTTGAAGAAAACTTTTCCAACTAAGGAATTAACTGTCTCAACTTGCTCTGTGATTTCAGCAAAACCAAGTAGCCTCATGATTTCAACAGCACCAAGTCATTCTCCTTAGCAGAGTTATTAATGACGTTTCAGAAAAGAATGCAAACCTGAAAATACTTCAAGAGTATCCACACCTAATTAGCTGGCCATCCTGTGAGGACTTGTGCGTGATCTTTAAACACATGAATAAAATTAAGAATGCATTCAAATCTTCAAAGAATTGCTTCAAAGAACCACTTTTGTTTGCAAGTAGTATTAAAAGAAAACATGCAACACATTAATTGAAGAACTGTGGGTACTTTTAATTAGTCTTCTTGAAAGTGCTGATTTTGCATATAATGAGAAGTTCCTGGAATTCAGGTCACTGTGCATAGGCAACAAAGTGGGGCTTGCTTATGAACCATAGTCCTGTTGGTAGCAGATTCTGCTGACAGGAGCTCAAACTCATGTCAAAACAAAGTAATGAAATGGACACTCAGATTTAATTGAGGTGGTAAGAAGTAAACAATGCTTTTATGCAGGAGCATTTCTTGGTAAAGAAAGAAATTGTTTAGGTTCCAGAACTTCAACCTGTGGACCAAATGCTGCTTGGAGTGGAGAGACTCTTGCACATAATTTAATTGATTCGTAGTTTTGCACAAGGCAAGTTTGGAGCTAAATGCTCAACCTGATCGTGATGAATTTTTGCAAAGTCATCATCCAGCTGAGATTGTTGTTGTCTACCTTTACTTCCACACGCCTGCCTTAAAGGATGTTTGGATACCTATGTGGTAATTTGGGCATATTTTTAGTCTGAAATGCATGCAATCCTTTACACACTTCTCAAACCCACCAGGTACCATGACATGTCAGATCTTCATTCATGTGCTAGTAAACTGTAACACCCTTAAACGGCAGTGACTTGGATGCTCATAGGTGTCTGCCATATTCTCTGGACAAAGTTCACTTCTCTCTGGAAGAGAATGCACAAAGGTTGTGACTGCTAATGTTTGTTGTTCCCTGCCAGTCTGTATGGGTGATCTCTTGCTAGTGCTCTGGATTTTTCACTGTGACACAGTGCTAAGGGAATGAAAGAACGGAGGGCAAATCCCTCTCTCACCAGAATCATTCCCATGACTTAGGGCTATGTAAGAGGGGACTGAATGTGTAGAACACGTGCTGGAGGCATCAGGCCATTGGATCTTGTTTTCAGGGCTTGCCTAGATGGGTGTTAGGCTGGCTTGGTTGGTTCTGTTAGTACAGAGGGATACTGTGCCATTTCAGCAGAAAAAGGTTCGTCTTCAGAGACCAACTCCTTGGACATTCATGGTTTTCAGAATACTTCACTCAGTCTTAAAATACAGCCAGACATCCCAAGTAGGACACAGACAACGCCCTAAACACTTAGAATCTCTTCCTTTACTGAACATGTGTCCAAAAAGCAAAAGAAATAAAACTTGGAGGGGAAAAAAATGCCAGTGTTCTCCCTAGGAGAGCTTGGCAGATGTAAACAAAAATAAACTCTCACTATGAGGTGCCAGACTTGATCCATCTGTGCGTGCAGAGCAAGGGCAACGCTCCTGACAATGGCGACGCTTCTCCCAAAGCTCCAGCTGCAGACAAGTTCATCCTTATTGAATTCATACCCCTTTGCAATGTGAGTGAGGTGTCAGGCTGAAGAATGGATACAGGATGCAAGCCAGCCTATCTTTTCCCACCCCCACTGCCCTTGCTCTCCCTCCCACTCGCTAAATGTGCGCTAATCTTCCTCTTGTCTTGTGTTCTCACTTTTCTTGCAGTCGCTGTGAGCGCTTGCCTTGTAATGAAAATAAGGAGTGCCAGAGCCTGCCTCTGAGAATAACCTACTATCACCTCTCTTTTCCTACCAACATTCAAGTACCCACCGACATTTTCCGCATGGGCCCTTCCAAAGCTGTCCCTGGGGATAAAATTCAGCTGTCCATCATCAGCGGGAACCAGGAGGGGTTTTTCACCACAAAAAAAGTGAACAACCACAGTGGCCTTGTGGTCATGCAGCGTCAAATCACAGAGCCCAGAGACCTTCTTCTGACAATTCAAATGCGACTTTCCCGCCACGGAACTGTCAACACATTTATTGCCAAACTTTTTATCTTTGTCTCTGCACAGCTTTGATCCCTAACTTACAGTCATCATTGGCTACTCTTTCTCTTCAAAGAGTAGCTTTTTTGCCCCCCAATTTTAATAAAGTTTTAGTTCATCTGTTGCATGCTGCACGTGCATTTTATTTGCCGTCATCATTACAGTTTTCCACTTTCCCCTATTAGTGAACATCTTAATTCGTGGAGATTCTTCTGTGTACTCTGCATCATAATACAAAGCAGAAGCTGATGTCTAAGAGTTCACTACCTGAACGTACTGAGGACTGAAAGCTATTAATTTACTTCACACAGTAGGGGCATCACCTGATCATACATAGTTACATATGTTTAGGTCTAAATTTTCCAAAGGAAATAGGTTCATATTTTGAACTGTCTCAACTGAGACATCTCCAGAAAATTCCATCACTTATGCAGCAAATAGTGTGCATTTTCTGAAAACCTGTTAAAAGGGCATAACTTGGACCCTTAGGACCCCTGAGGTGCCCCAGGACATGGGTCAGTATAAAAGTGTGCAGCCAGATTCTCAAGCTTGTATTGTTGCTCTGTTGTATCCGGTGAGCTAATGCTGATTTCCACCAAGCACAGATCCCAGTTCCAGCTTCTAAGGATGGTACAAAAGCTAATCTCCTCTAAAGAACATTTATTTTAGAGATATTTCATCTTTCTCTCTGTGGAATTTTTGCTGAATAGAAAAACTAATGACAGCAGAACAGCAATCAACTTCATAACAGCATTCAGCTAATTGCAGATAGCTCCTTTCTGTTTCACAAGCTATATCCAGAAAGAATCCCATCTATAGGAATATTTGAAAAATATATTTGATTTGCCTCAGAACACTTTAGTCTCTCCAGCTTTTATATTAAAGCTGATAAATTTTGACCAGTAAAGACTTTATCCACAACCACTATCACACCAAACCATAAGTGCCCTGAAAAATCAGTGACAGTTCTAATATCCAAATCTTTCTTCCTTTACTTCAACTTTCAAGAACTATGTAGACAATACAACTGGAATTTCTTTGGAATTCTTTTGTTTTCTGAGCTGGAAGAGGATTAATTTATAACATATAGTCCTCGAGTTGATAAATATTAAAAGCTCAGTCCCAGAGATATGATCAAAAAATTAATGTTCTCCACTACCCTGGGCTCAGTTATCTCTGCTGCTCATTACACAGGCAGAACAGTCATTTTGTAGAGGAACAGGGAATAATCCACGTGAATGCACCTATGGAAAAAACACCTCACAATGTAAGTGCTGACAGCACAGTCAGGGCACAAGGGTAGAAACTGGGAACCTTCTAAACCAGGATCATAAGCCTTAATCACCTGAGGCCAAGGAATTACTCCATTAGCTGGAAGCTGGAAGCTCTCAGGCTCGTCACCAGCCAGTGCCTACATCGGGCACGATCACAGCCCTCTGCCAGAGTATTGCATGTTCCCCAAGGCAAAGTTTATCCCAGTTGGCTGACAGGAGTTCAAGTCTCATAAGGAATGCCAGTATTTAATGAGCCTGTTGACACGTCCTTATAAAGCTGCCAGAAGTTGTCAGTGGGGATAGAGTCCCAGGTTTAAATATTGAGAGCACAAGCCCGTGCTGCTTGAGCTAATGGGGTTTATCACTGCCACAGAAGATGCTTATATGTAAATGTCCTCTGGCTGCCAGGTCCTTATGAGGCCATAATGAAGTAGGATAGATATTCAAAAATAAACTTCATTTTTGCAAACATTAATATGTGGTTTTTTAAGCAGGAAAAGAAGGGAGTTTGAGAACTTGGCCCTCAGTGTTGTAAAAGGCTGCCACATTAATTGTATTTAGCAAGGAATTCAAGAGCACAAAGCTCACGTTCCCATGTGTTAAATGCTTGAACCGAGTGTCACTGGGACACATATGTAATGACATATGTAATTACATATGTGTTCAGGAACACATATGTAATGACATAGTGCTATTTATATTTTCCAAATGAAAATGAAATCACAGCTCTTGGTCCAAAGAACTTACTGTGTGAATCTAACAGACAGTAAGGAAAAGAGAATTGTACCAGGACCCTGGAAGAATGAAAAAATTATATTCAGGAAGGAATCAGAGCAGCTGAGCTGTTTCTTAACTTTCTTCTCTTTAAATGAAAATGTCTAGAGGGAAGACGATCTCCAAAGCTGTAATTTGTGCTAGAGGCAGAAAACTTGAAGGAAAGGTACAAATAAAAAAGTTCTCAGCAATAAGGAGAAAACTTTTGTCAGTCACAATCCCCACTGTAGGAGAACATGAGCAAAAAGGAAAACATCAGCTAATCAGAAGATGAAATGCAAGGACAATGTGTAAATATAAAATTATAAAGTATTATGAGAACAGAGCATATAATTTATAGCAAATATCAGGATTTGAAATAGATGTTAGTTGTCAAGTTATTCCAGTTTGGAGATGTCCAAAAGATGAAGCAACGGAAGAACAAAGCGCTACCTACTGCACTTTGGATATGCTGGCATGAGGTAATTAGCAGGGATAGCAAAAGAAAGGAGATCAGAGAGCCAGTATAACAAAAGAACAAACTCCAGTTTAGCAGTGTGGCCAGAGCACCCAAAATACCCCCCAACAAAAACAACCCCAAGTTAGTGGGATTTGTAAGAGGAGAGACAAAAGGTACAAAGAAATAGAGTTGACACAGACATTTATCTGTGTATCTTATTCACACATGTGGTTGTGAGTTGGATGGATCTAGAAACTCAGATGAGAACTAACAAAAATCACTTGTGACCATTGAGATCCTCTGATCTGCACCAAAGTCATATCAGAAGGCTTTATTCCACAGGTGAGAATCGTGAATGGAAGTCTTACTTAGGACTTCATCTTACACAAAATTATGGCTTTATTGGCAAAATATTTCAGAAATATTTGTATTTGCCTCTTCTTCCAGCTGAAGTTGAGAGTAAAGCTCCCTTTTATTCCCAGGAAGAAGCAAAAGGAGACCACTACTGAATGCCTGAGACACTCCCACCACAATGTTTTTGCATACAAATTCTATTATCTAAATACAGCTGTGGTAATTTAGGATATTCTGTGTATTCTAACAGTATTTCATCAGTGTCCCAAAATAAGTTATGCAAGCTACTGTTTATAGTGAGGTGTCTAGGACACGACAAGATTTTGTACATGGATAATGGTGGGAACTAAAAGGTCTCTTCTGGCCTGTATCTCCTGGCCAGTCTCAAAGCATCAAGTAAAGGGTGAATACCAGGCTCAGCTGCTGTTTATTAACTCCGCTCTGTTGCCTCCCCGTGGGCTGTGCCAGTTCACATCTGTTGAAGCATGAGTTCCTTGATGTTGATTTGTGTTTTCCCCTTATTTAACTTCATACAGTATCAATTATTCGGCTTAATTTTCTTTGATGAGCAGAGGTGGGAACATGTAATAAGAAGTTACTGATATATTGATTATAAATAAGAGTCATAAAGTCCCTTTGAACATCTGAAAAAAGATGTTTTGTAGGTGTGGACTGGGATAGCACATTTTGAAAAGAGCAAGAATTCTTTGTTTTTAGAGGTATCTAACAAACTGAATCTTCCTTTTTTTGGTTTTCCTTTAACTCAGTAAATTTTTCTCACTTTTAATCTTTTAATTCTCCCTCTCTGACACTGCAGTATTTTCTTTTTCCACTTAGAAATATGTAGAAATGGGCAGGTCAAGTTGAGATCATTTGTGGGGCTTAGTCACATTTTAAGTCCCAGCACAGCCTTTTCATCTCCCATGAACACAGAGTGGGCATTGTGTGAAGTTCTTGAACTGTAAGTGACTTTAAATTCACTCTAGTGGACAAGGGTGAGAAGTCATTTAACTTTTAATAGACTTTCAAGGCCGAATGAGCAGCTGGTTGAGATGGAATATGAAATGACCCTTACCATTTCCCCAAACTCAGAATTCAGCCTTTGAGGTTTTAAATAATGTGGTTAACTTTTTTCCTCCCCTAGTTTCCATTCCTTTCTGTTTTCTCAGTTCTTTCAGATGGAAAGGGAGGGTGTGAAAAAAAGACTTAAAAGAGGCTCTTCTGGCCCTTGCTACACCAAAAATTGTGAAAGTTGGCCCTTTACATATTTATGCCAGGTTTCTAAAATAGAAACGATTCTGTCTGCTTTAAATGACTGAGTAAAAAAGGCTCGTGCAAGTAAAAGTGGCTCTACTGAAATTGCTGAGAGCAGGTCAGCTGAGGTTGTGGGTCTCGTTGTTTGGTCCTGTTTGTCCTTGGAAAGGGACATTACATGGCATCTTGGGCACTACAGTTCCCCTTGTTTTCACATGCCTGGCTTGAAGAACTGCATTTGAGGGGGTTTTGACTGCAACTCTGAGCCAAACCAAGTTTTACAGGGCTCCCGACGTTCTGATGATCTGCGTTTGTCTTAAGTTTTTGAGGTGAAGAATCAACACATATCAGCCAGCAATTTCTAGCTCCCTAGATTGCAAAACACAAAGTATTTAATATTCAGTGTATACATGAATCTCTTTTTGGTTTCTCTTAGTGTCAGACTAGAAAAGACAGATACTGTCCGTTGCATTAAGTCTTGCAGACCAAATGATGTCAGCTGTCTCCTGGATCCAGTCCACACGATTTCCCACACTGTCATTTCACTGCCCACGTTCAGAGAATTTACAAGACCTGAAGGTAAGTGGTTTGTTCCTTGTTCCATTTAACAGACTACAGCATATAAAACCTCCACCGGAAATCCTTGCCTAAAGCCAGACTCGCTGCCGGTGCAGTAAATGTTTGCACAGCTCCAAATTATAGTTTACTATTCATTTAATTAAAACCTTCAATATCCAGGAGTTTTAATTTTATGGAGGAAAGAAAGCCATTCTGAGCTCTAACTCATACTGCTTCCCAGTCTAAGGAAATACTGACTCTGAATTCCCATGTACCACACTTACACAATAGCCATATACCCCATGACATTTGTTCTTCCCTTGTTTGCAGGTTTTGCTGTAGGAACAAGGTACTAAATATATTTCTCTCATCTGTCTATGACCAGTCGTTTGCTACTGACAGGTGACTTGTTCCAAGAATAAAAACCTTACATGCAGACATTAATCACAGAATAAATTATATTGAGTATGTGATGATTGGCTGTTTTTTGACCTATGAACAAAGTGTTGTTTGCTATAGATTAAAGGAAGGGAAATTCCAAGGACTGGGAAGAAAATTTTTAAGACAAGAATTTCAAAAAGCACCCGAGTGGCTGTCCTCTGCAGTACCTGTGAGTTTTTAACTACTGCAGTTTCGTACTCACTTTTCACTCGCTCTCTTAGTTCACATAAAAAATAAAACCTTACAGATCAAGAGTCAGTTTTTGCTCCTTGCCATTTGCATGGATTTTCTGGCAATGCATCCATCAGTGGGATGACTGCCTGCAGCCCTGCTTCTCTCAGCAGCTTACTGAGAGGCACAGCACAGAGAGAAGGGTATGGAGGTAAGAAGGGTTATTTTGGAGGGGTTTCAAAAGGCCCTAAATCCCCATTTCTGATGTACCCAAAGTCTCAGCCTTGCTGTTTCAAAAAGTTGTCCTAAATGAAAGCCAAAGCTGATTCTTCCCCTCGGCACCAGGCAGGAGTGGGGAAAAAGACATCCCAGTCCTTGCCCGGACAGGAACCGCTTAACCACTGATGCAGAGCTCCTGTAGGTTCTGTCAGGCCTGTTTCAGGCCTTGGCTGGCCCTGCTTCACAGGGAATGGAGGAATGCCCCATGGCCACTTCTGCTCCCATACACACCCCTTCAGCTTCACCAGGTGTACTGGCAGCAGAGCTAAGGATTTGGCCCAGGATGCTTCCCAAACCTCATTAGTCCATCCTCGTGTTTTAATAAAAAGAGATGAGACCTAGTGATCTGAGATTACTGCTGAAACCCAGAAGATGTAAACTGTAATTCAGTGCATGGCCTCAGGTGAATTCTTACAGCTCCAAGTCTAGTTTCATCATCTGTAGAGCGAGGATAATAATGAGAGTAATAATACCTCCATCCCTCACAAGGGTCTTGAAAATAGTCTCACTTTTATTTTTAAACCTGAGCACCTCCTCCTGTACTCCAATGGATTCTTTAATTTGTAATGGCAATGTTTTGTGCAACTGCCCAGGGGAATCAGAGTGGATTTCCTCAGCCCAGCCTGTGGATCCTTGGTGTTGTCCTCTTAGAGTACATGCTGGAAATCTGATTGGCTTCTTAAGTGTAATCTTTTTTGGGTTTTAAAAGTAAGAGTATTCTGGCTTCAGAGCCCTTGGAGAGTGGAAATAGGAGGAGAAAACAAATATATCCAAATCCTCACTTCCCTTAGATCTTCTGCCTTTCCATTTTAAAGGACAAACTGGGTGTGGTAAGGGAGTGGAATGTCTTCCACCAGCTTTAAGGACAAGTCATTTTGGATCAAATTCTGTTGGATTCTTCGGTGATGTTTTCAAATACTTATCAGTGTATTCTGTGATACTCTTTACTTGCAGAGATTATTTTTCTCCGTGCCATCACACCTACGTATCCAGCCAACCAGGCAGATATCATATTTGACATTACAGAGGGAAATTTAAGAGATTCATTTGATATCATCAAGCGTTACATGGATGGTATGACAGTGGGTGAGTAGTGTTTTCTGCCTGCTTTCTTCTTTCAACTGTTCTGTAGGACAAGGTCAAAGAAATTATTTCAAGTAATTATTCCTACCTTGATTTTCAAGCCAGGGTTGATTTCATATTCTTCACTCCAATATGTGGAATTTGAACTAATATCACAGATAATTTTTTTATTCAAAATACCAGAGGCCTATTCTTTAATTTGAAAAGTGTTTTAACTTTTTTTGAGAACTGGCTCTAACTAAAACTGCAGATGGCTTAGTTTTAAAATGATGAGGGACTTGTGTAACCAGGAGCAGCTGGCAAATGATGTTAAGGTGGAGGACAGGAGCAGATCCCAGCTGATATGTTGCTCTACCCAGTGGGAGCTGCTCGGGCAGTGGCAGGGGAATACACTGGAATTCTCATGCCAGGTATTAAAAAGCAGTATTTGATTGCTTTTTATTAATGTTTATTTATGAAAATAAAGGACTGCTGTTCCCAGTGAACACTTGTGCTTTGGTATGTGAACGTGCAGATTCTGCTCAAGTTCGTACATGTGCTTCTGCAGGACTTGTCTGGAGGTAAAGAAAAATCACTGCAGCTTTCATATGGAGGGTTGTGAAAAAGCCCCATTTCATGTGGTCTGAAGGTGGCACTGGTGCATTTCAGAAGCAGGATAGCACAACATCAGCTCTGCAAAGATTTTATGAACTGTAGATAAAAATCCTAAGTCATTAGGTTTCTACTTCTTTCTTGATCAAACAGAATGTACATGTGAATGCTGAGAAAAAGGGAGAGTCTGTTAAAACAGGATGATAAGATTACAGATTTCAGTTATTGGGGCATTTCTTTAGCAGAGTATAAATGTTATCAGATCCCACAGGAGTTACAGTAGTTTGCTTTTTGTGCCGTGTGCTTCTTTCTGTCTGAAATAAGAAAGAAGGATGTGTTTGGAAACTTGACTGGCCAAGGTATTTGCCTGAGGGAAGAGTTTCCATTTTGAAGAACAGGGCTGTGTGTCAGTGGTATTTTACCTCGTAAACTGGCTTATTTGTGCCACATTGTAAAGAGAGAAAGGACATTCTTATACACTGAGTTGAGAAGATACGATACATCCCCAAGTATATTCCCAGCTCTGTGAAAGAATTGGGCAACTCTTTCTTCACCTCAGTTCCCCCTGTGCAACACTGAGATGATAAAACATGCCTACTACTGTCTTAATTAATTCTTGTGTGTAAGACTCTTAATTAATTCCTCTATGTAAAAGTACTTTGAGATTAATGGATGGAAGCTGCAAATAAAACTGCCTGCAGCAGAATTGGAAAAGGAAAGTCAAAACAACCCCCAGCTGATATTACCTGGAGGGGCAGAGGTTCAGGACAGCACATTGTCTGTGTGATATTAGGATTGCAAATAATTCTGCCAGCAGCAGTTCTGCTGCTCTCATCATAATATAATTTTTATTATTATTAATAATCAGAATGTTAGGTGTTTCCTTAAAAAGTGCTGGGAAGTTTTCAAGACAAATCAGATGGGATCCTAGTCCATGAGAATTCACAAAGTGCCTCTTGTAAAGAAAGGCAAGGATTTGTATAGGGGAGGAAAACCCCAAAGGGCATAGACAGTATCAGCAAGCTTGAGTGGTTATCCCACTAAGTTACAGGGACATCAGAACTGTGTGGAACATAGCAACTCTAGCAGAGCAAATGCCCAACTAGGCCGGTAACAGAAGGGTTTTCAGGAATCTTTCTGCAATTACAATGTTCCAGCTTGTTGCAAAAAGCAATTTGTGTGCTTCTGAGAGAGCACACCTGGACCATCATGCTGGATGACCACGTATGCCACAGGGATCCATGTAGCATATTTTTGAATATTTTTTTTTAATACATACTTTTTAATGTCTTTTTGCTGGCTATATAGGAAAGAATAAATTTATGTTGATAATAAATCGTGAATGCACTGGTAAAAGAAACAAGAAGCATACTTCATTCTGTTGTACTATTTCAGGACAAATTACCAGAATATCAAAGCTATTTTGTCTGCTAATGGAAATTAGATCACCAAATATCTTTTTTTTTTACAAGACTAATTTTCTCTACGAGAAAAAAGATTGAAGATTTACACAGTAAGCTTTTTGTTGGTTGTGGGTTTGTTTGTTTTTTTTCTGTTAAAGAAAAGACACAGTCTAGTTCAGACCGTGATGAAATGCATAAGAGTACATGGAAAAAAGCAGGAAAATAATTACTAGAATTACTGAAAGACCCCAGTGTAATAAACCTTGACTCAGTATCAGACTAGATAATGAAGCCAGTGAAGGGATTCAGAGAAAGGAGGGAGCACTGAGAAAAGAGTGGGGGAAAGGACAGGCCAATGAAGATGCACTTGCAGGAAGACCCTCATTAGTAACCCAGTTTTAGCTATGCTGTCACTAACAAGGACAGAAATGATGCCTAAAAAAGGACCTGGATGTAACCTGTGCTTGTGTGAATGCAAAAGAACAAGATGTTCTCAAAAGGGCAAAAAAGTGGGAAAAAAAAGTGAAAAGGTACAGTTCTTTTGGGAAAGGTTTAAAGAGTGGGAGGAGCTGTTAGAGATGAAGTTACAGGAGAAAAGTGGGGGCTTCAACACTGAGAATTTTGGGCTGAAAAGATTCAGGTTACCAGTTTCAGCCATTATCCCTCTAAGCTGACACTGAGACTTCAGGGAGATGTTAGGGAAGCTATGTGTGAGATGGGATGGAGAATGCCTGATCAGGCTGGTTTGAGCCTCGGTGGTGGAGAGATTGCAGCTGAGGTCATTGGAGGAGATGAGTGTGAAGGAGCAGGTTGTGAGGGAGATAAAAGAAGAAAATAGAAGCAGAGGAAAGTGTTGTCCCAGGGAATGTTACAAAAAGAAAGAACACAGTCTCCCAATAGATATGTAGAAGAAGCAGGCCCAAAGGTAGGAGAAGAAAGAGGCAAGGACAGTATTGCAAAATCAAGGAAAGAAAACATATCGAACAGGAATCAATGGTCAGCACTATCAGACATGGAGGAGCCAAAAGAACTAAGAACAAACTCAAAAAGTGGCTCTGCTGACCTGCAGAAAGTACCTTCCAGTGGAAGAGATGGAATGAAAGCCAGATTCTGGAGAGGCAGTGTATAGACTTCATGCAATATGATGAAAAACAATTATATAAAATGTTGCTTCCCTAAGTTTTACCCTGTTGTATTAAAAGGAGATGCAAATCCCCAATCTTTCCTGGTTCAGAGATAGCTGAAGACTCCTTGTTTCCCAGTGTGGTTACAGGCCAAGGTGGCAATGAGTCTAATTGATCCTGTTAACAACCTAACATCACTTACTAGCATGGGTGGGAGAAAAGCAGAAGTGCAGACCCATCCAGGTTTGGTATTTTTTTAAAGCTTTTATAGACTTTTCACAGCATTCCTTCTTTAACCAGCTGTCAGTGAAAAATGAAGAATGCATTTTCAACCTGTGCAAAAATGTCCTATCAGTGCCTAAGGTATTATCAGTTGCTATAAAACACTTTCCCCTTCAGCTATGCATTCATTCTTTAAAACAGTAATCCCACCTTGTAGTCTGGTAAACTTCAGGAAGGTTTTAAAATTTCATAATACAGCTAAAAGCAGTTTTGATAGGCTGAAATCTTTCGTATTGCATTTGGTAACAACCTAAGTCTATATCCTTGCCTAAAAAGCAGAATGGTGCTATTCTTCTGGAAAACATCCAGAGCCAGGACAGCTATAAAAAGTCACTGTGGAATTTCAGTGGGGGGTTGTGCTGGTGCTTGAATGCTCTTGAACACTGACACTTCTGCTCTCTGGTGTTATTTGCAAGGCTTACATGGCTGTGTCTGTCCCAAATTTCCAGCCTCTTCTATGTGGGTGACAGTTCATGATGTCACCTTTCAACCATTGAAGTGTCCCAACTGCTGATAGCACTATGCTGGATTTATCACTAGTCTAATTTCTACTGTGGTATCATGGTGGTTTAGTGTATTCCAGAGTCTGAGGAGAGATCTGTCAAAAATGATCAAGAAGATAAACAAAACCAGGTACCATGAGCAAGTGTGTTTGTGAATTCTCATATTAGCTGGGGCAGGAGAAGGAGACTGGAGGTTTGTTTGACTTCTGTGACTCCTGTCCTTAGGAGGAGGTACTACAGGGAGCTACAGGGTAGTCATTCTGTATCTCGTGAGTAGTTTGGCCATTCACTGTGTGGCAAAGTCTTTTTACAGTCCTCCATGCAAATGTTTGTGTGGTCTGACATTAAATTCAGTCATTGGTCTGCAAAAGATTTTGTTCTGAATTTTGTCCCTGGACCCACTCTCCAGGTACCTTCACGTTTCCCTCTGCTTCTCTCTCCTTCTCTGTTGCTCCAGAGTCTGTCCTTGGGCCAGAGGCTGGCTGGTTCTTACCGTGCATGTGTTTTTGGTTGTTACCAAACAAAAAATGAGTTTCCCAGACTGATGTGGGCTTCCTGGCACAGCTGGTGCTGAAAGCAACAGTTCACCTGCAGCTGGGTTTCTGTGAGGCAGGGGAGGTGTAGGCAGAGCCAGGGCATCCGGGCAAGCTGTGCTGCTTACAGTGGCAAGGAGAGAGAAGAACATTTGTTATCTTCCCATGCAGATACTCTTTCTAGAAAGTAAGCAGCAACAGGAACATTTTGTTGTGATTATAATGTTGTTGGTGTGAAACAACAATGGTGTCTGGCCATACAAATCTGGGGCTGCCCAGTCATTAACAGCAAGCTCATGGAGCAGGAGATAATTCAGTAGGTTTTTCAACAGGCTTTTGCAGCTGTACATTAAAAAAGACACAGTCCTTTTCAGTGTCTTTGTTCTGGTTTCATCCCTAGGCTTTCCTCTCTCACAAGAAGACCTCCTCAGAAAAGAATATTTTGTGAGTTTTTCTCTGTGCCAGGTTGCCCTGTTGAAATCAGTAGCTGTGCATTCGAGATGAGGGTGCCCAGAAGCCATTTGGTAAATGGGATCCTAGATTTACTGCCTAAACCTGCCCTTTCAGGATGCTGCTGACTGCACTGCTCAGTAGTCAAATTGCTCAACACCCTCCCTCCCCTCCAGAAAAAAAAAAAAAAGAGGATGGAGAGCTCTTCTGGGGGCAAAGGAGCACCTTGAGCAGGAGGCAAATTTTCATTTCAATATCTGAGAAATGCTGAAGGTGCTTTTCTGGTGAGAATGAGTCTTGATCCCAAGTGGAACAACCTTCCTAATGCCAAATTTCACTCTAGCACATTGCAAGTGTCTGTTAATCCAGCTCTTCTCCTCAATGTGTTCATCTCAGCTCTCAGGTGGTACAAGGTATTACAAAACCATTCATACGGACATCTTTGGTTACAGTTTCCATAAGGCTCAGCCGGCAGATAAATTATACTGCGGCTCTGATGAAGCTCTGTGAGCTGTGGTGTGAAGTATAAACCCTGACAACTTGGGAAAGAAATGGACTGAGTCAGGGACAGCAAAGGGCACCAAAGCCCTTGGTTCAGATTGCATAGCATGCATTGTCTGGTATTCATGCTAAACAGTGGGGTGAGATACTGCATAAATGAGCAAATAAAGCCAAATTTAAAATCCAGTACACCAAGAAACATGCTACAGCAATTCCTCTGAGAGATGTCTGTGTGAATCCAGCTTTCTGAGGTGTTCTGCCCCAGTTCAAAGTAGTCAAAGACCTGCTTTTATGGTGATCTCCAAGTGTGAAATATATGTGCAATTGATTAATGACTGGACATTGATACTCAGTGCTCTGGTTTAGTTGAGACAGTGGTGTTTGGTCAAAGGCTGGACTCAATAGCCTTGAAAATATTTTACAGGCTTAATAATTCTGTGATTCAGGTGCTTATGCTGCTGTATTCGAGTTTGTGTGTTGATAGCAACCATCTTATTCCTGCAGCAGCACCTACACACCCTATAAAAATGGAAAAGGAAGATAAGACCCAAGGCGTACCGTAAATCCTTCCCAGTATGATACGCAGATGCCTGGTTCACTTAAAACCAGCCCCACCTTAACATTTGTTTTTAAAGGGGCCAAATGTGGTGAAGTGAACCCTTTTTTCAGCCTTTGAGAACTGGTCAGGAACTGACACATGTTAAAGTTCAGGAAGCCTCCTTGTCAGAATTCTGCAAACAGGAACAGCAGAGCTGCTGCCTCGAGGTGATGACTGAGCACTCTACAGGGGCTTCTGTGTCAAAGCCTCAGGATTAGGTACTTTTTCTTCCGTGGTAAATCGAATCACAGAGCTGTATCATGCTGTGTGCCATAATTGTGGCTCTTTGCCAAGAAATGTTTTTATCACAAGGGCTGCAATAATTAATTGTGGACCCAAGTGTGTTGAATCGGAATAATGCGATTGTGAGACAGGCAGGGTAAACAGAGCCACTCTCACGTGAAGCTTCCTGCAAATAAGATATTGGGAATAAAGTAGCAGGAGGCTGATATACATGATTTTGCACATTTTGGACATTCGTCGCTGAAGTTTTTCCACCTGTTTTTGAAATATCTAAGTCCCCTCTAATACACAGAGCATCTCACATTTTTTTTAAGGTGGAGCAGGAAAGATTAAAAAATATATGATGGAAACTATTTTTTGCTGAGGCTACTTCGAGTACAGTTATTGCATTTTAGGCATGAGTGATTTCACAGCATTGTCAACATTGAAACCCATTGTGAGGTTTGGCTGGAAGGCAAACCAGACATCTAAAAGCACTTCAACTTTGCCAAACCAAGATAAGAGCTCATCTCTCTGAAGTTATTTAGTATCCTTAATAAAGATCACAGTATTTGTAAACTGGCCAAACCTCAGTAAAATCAAAGATTGTTTTTAATTCTTTCATAATAATACCAAGGCTCCATATGATCCAATATGACAGATAATAGCTTTGAAAATATTCACCATTTGTTTCTGGCCAAAGAAATGTATTAATGCGATGACACCTCTTTATGGTCTCTTTATTTGATGCATTTCAGCAATCAAAGCTTTCTAGAGAACCCCAAGTGTTAATGAAATTAAACTTCATGGAGCCATTGAATTTATAATAAATTGAATCTTAAATTTCTGATCTGTTGAATAATGCAGAAATATCCTTTTTCCATGCTGAAATGTAATTCCTGTACTGTAATTTCATTTTTTTTTCTCTGGAGTTGAAGCAAAAGGGAAAAGAGAAAAAGACTCAGTTTTAGCTAAACTTAAATTAACGCTCGTACCCTGTGTGCAAACTTCAAAGTCTGTGAGTATCTGGAGAGTTTCAGACAATTTTTTAAGCAGTCTTCAAGAGACAGCTTTGCCTTTACATGGCTTATAAATGATTCTGGTGGCCACAGATTTTCTGTGTAGGGGAGAGGTGTGAGCCAGAGGTGGTGGTTGAGGTGCCAGGCATGGCCCACCTGCTTACACTGTTTTTCTGAGGGGTGTCTTGACATGCCCCTGGTCCTCTTTGACACTTCTCAGAGGAGCACCCAGCAGTGCCTTGAGCTGCACTGTTGGATGGCTGCTGAACTGCTCCAGGGACACACACACACACATTTATTATTTTTGTATCCCAGGGTAACGTGCCACTGCAGTCAGCACTGCACCTGCACTGGCCTGGGTGGTTTTAGGAGCCCTGTTCATGCCACCAGTGCAGCCCTCACTGTGACAGCACCCAAATCACTGCTACCCTTCTATTCCCAACGGGAGGAGCACGGAGGTTGTGTGCAAAGCTATGGAGCTTTGTTGGTGCTCCAAAGGGAAAGCCCCTTCTCCTGTCCACCCCTGAGAACACACTCCACCCTGTGGTCAGACGAGGGCTTGTGAGGCAAGCTGTGCTTTTGGTTCTTTCAGGTGTTCATCCAAGGAAAGGGGTAGAGGATATAACAGGACTGCTATTTTTGATCAGCTTACACAAACAGTGGAATTACCCTGTGTGTCATATAGCTTATAAAAGTGAATTTTATGTTCAGTCAGGCCAAACTGACTTCTGAAGTATTTTATAAGCACTCGGTTGTTGAACAGTTGAAATACAGACCTTTTCCCTAAATAAAGATCTGTGACATTTGTGTTTGAAAAGTATGTTTTTGAAAATCTTGTCCCCAGATACTTCAGCAAAGAGAGGTACAGGCAGCCACATTCCTGTGAAGCAGTTCTCCATCAGCATGGAAACCTTGTTAACATCCAACTCTAACTTGATTCTCCAAAACTTTTCTTTTGTGAAGTGTTCACCATCAAACTTGAATGAAGGTCTAATTCACAATGTTATGAGGGCAATATACTTCAAAGCAAGAGGAAATCTACTTTGGTACTTGTATTTTGATTAATGAGTTTTCTGAATCCTTTCACTGTAGTTATGTTTGTCAGGTGTGGCATCTTAAGGATTAATGATACCTTCAGAGCTATTTTCCTGTATGTGATTTGATGCCTGAAGTGATGATTTCCAAGAAATATTTCATTTTACAAAGAGCAGCCACTTACTAATAAAACAGATTATATCAGAAACTATAGAGTAGCACATAGCAGGAGCCACATTGTTATTGTGACAAATAATTGAGAGAAATATAGATAGCTTTCACACACACACACAAAAAAAAAAAGAAAATGTAGAAGACTATTCAGCTTTTGAGAGATGGAGGGATCTCAAGTATACATTAACTTTCTGAAGTCAGCAGACAGATATCTGGTGGTCTGGGAAATGCCTGCAGTTTGACAGGTAGATTGCTCCTTTAGGCACAGTCATGAACTGGAGAGGAGTGGAGGAAAATAATGCCTGTGAGGCTGCCTGTGGTGGCAGGAGTAGGGCAGGAGAACTGGTGACAGAAGACATGGAGAAAGCTGAAGTATTCAATGCCTTCTTTTCCCCATTCTTTACTGATAAGACTGGCCTTCCAGGGTCCTGGGGCTCTTAGAGCAAGAGGAAGATCTGGAGCAGGAAATACTCACCCGCAGTGGAGGAGGTTCAGGTTTGGGAACATTTGAACAGGGCATAACCAAGTCCATGGGTGCTGGTGGGGTACTGAGGCACGAGTGATGGGGGAACTGGCCAGTGTCATTGTAAGGCACTCTCAGCTATCTTTAAAAGATTGTGGTGATCAAAAGTTCCCATGGAAAAGGGCAAATGTCACTGCAATCTTCAGGAAGGCCAGAAAGGATTTAGGGAAGTACAGGCTGCGTAGCCTCACCTGAGTCCCTGGGAAGGTGATGGAGCAAATCCACCTGAAAACCATTTCTAAACATCACAAGAGGTCACTGGAAGCAGTCAGCAAGGTATTATCAAAGGGAAGTCATGCCTGACCTACCTGACATCCTTCTACAAAAAGATGGCTGGATTAATGAGAAGAGTGGATGTTGCTTATCCTGCCTTTAGTAAGGATCACCATCCTTACTCGGGTCAGGATACATTTCAACACCATCTTCCTTAATACCCTCACAGGCAACTCAAGGAAGCGTAGGCTGGAAGAGCGGGCAGCGAGACAGATTGGAAAAAGGCTGAACTCCAGGCTCACAGGGTTGGGTCAGCAGCACAGCTCACTGCCAGTCACCCCAGGGGGCGATTTTGGGGCACTTTCTTCATCAAGGGCCTGGCCAATGGGCCAGAGGGCACCTGGGCAGGGGTGATGAACCGGAGTTGTGCTGCCAGGCAGAGGGAACTTGAGAGGCTGGAGCAACAGGCTGGCAGGAGCCTCGGGAGGCCCAGCAAAGGCAGCTCTCACTCTTGTGGTGCAGTAGGCATTCCCTGATGTGCCACTTTTGAGCACTGCCTTTCCAGCTGTAGGACATATCAGGCAATTAGGAGCTGGTTCACTTCCCTGGCATAGTACAGGTCAGTAAGTACTCGAGTAACCGTGTTGGCAGAGCAATTTATGCACTGCAAATCATTACTCTGGCACAACCTTTCGTGTAATAAACAGAAGCCTTTAAGAAAAGAATTTAATTAAACTTCAATGTTTAATTAAAATGCTTTTTACAGAACAAAAAAATTGCTAAAACAGCCTAAAACATGTATTTTCTGTTTGTGACCAGGATGTGAAATATTTTCCAACCCTACTGATGAACTTTATATATTTGTAATGAATACTGAATAGGAAATTACAAATCTTACCATGATTTCTTTTGAGTTAAGGTCTACAAAAATTTTCTATGTAGTTTGAGCTTTACACTGTAAATATGCATTTACATGCTATAGACTGAGAGAGCTTGGTGTCCAAGCCTAACCTGCAACTCCTATGATTTGATCCAAAGAAGCATTAATTCATGTCTGGTTTATTTTCCTCTTGCTCATTTCTGGAATGATACTATCAATCTACCTTTTATAATAATTTCTGCCATGATCATTTCCCTAGTCTTAAATTTCCAAATTGCCTGAATACCTCTTCTGAAACTATGACAACTCTTAAGTAACACTGATGCAGTAGAGATGTTTTCTCTTAGTTCAGTAAATCTTGGCCTGCAGTATAAAGCAAAAAGCCTTCAGGAGAAAAGAAAACTTGAAGTTACAGTCCAGGATCTTACATTAACATGAGGAGATTGGTCTTGCAGTGCTTAAGTGAAACTCATAAACAAGCTTTTCCCCTTCAAAAAGTTGTTCACCACATGTTACTACGAGTGTGCCAGAGTTTTGGGCTCTTTGTCTTTAAGAGCAACACAATGGCTGTAGGTTTCAGGAGGAGCTACCTCCCTTGTGATCCCCAAGGTCCATTACTTAGAAAGGGGTGGTTACTGTTGTGTTGCATTAATTAGGACTACTTACATCTGACAAGGCTGCAAAAAGGACCAGAGTGTTTTTTTGTGGGGAAACAGAGACCCAGGAACAGTCAAATGTAGGACTTCAGAACATAGGCTGAGATTATTTGGAATTTAATATAAAGGCAAATAAATTACTTGAGTTTCAGCTAAGTTTAGGTTCCATCTCCACAGCTCTCATCACATTTTCTTATACTTGAATTTTTCCCAATTCATCATTTCACGTTCCAAGTATCCATTTAAAGCACAAGGAAAATAGCTGGAGGAAAAATTATGAGGTGGGATTTTTTTTGTGTCATTGAATCTCTCTCATGTAGGTGTCACAAGCAGCTCATCCCAAAAGTTCCATCTGAAAACAGACAGCACTCTCTCATCATGTAACAGCACGTCCTCTTGACAATCCTTCCTGTGCTTCTTTTCAAAGGGGGAATTTTCAATGGGTTCACAGTGGTTTAAAAGTGAAAGAGGGGAAATTTAGGCTGGATATACAGAAGAAATTGTTCCCTGTGAGGGTGCTGAGGCCCTGGCACAGATTGCCAAGAGAAGCTGTGGCTGCCCCATCCCTGGAAGTGTCCAAGGCTGGGCTGGATGGGGCTCGGAGCAACCTGGGATAGTGGAAAGTGTCCCTGCCCATGGCAGGGGAAGGAACTGAATGGGCTTTAAGATCCCTGCCAACCCAACCCACTGCATGGTTCTGTGATTCTATTTCATGATGGACTTAAGCTTTCACTGACAATCAGGCCTGGCATAGCCCAAGGATTAGGAAATTTAGGGGGAAAACCAGACATGCTTGATCTCACATGGGATTTTATTTATCTAATGAGGACTAGACATTCATATATTGCTACCAATATTAGTTTCCAATTCATGGAAGTTAATTTTAACAGTGCATGGCCACTGCAAACCCCAAAACAGCCTGAATAGCAGTGTGTGCTTATTTTGAAGGAAAAGCAAATTATGAGCTATAGTCAGACTTTGTAGCATCACAGAATCATTAAGCTTGGAAAAGACCTTTAAGCTCATAAAATCCAAATATCAATCCAGCACCACCACCACTTTCACCACAAAACCATGGCATTTGTTTGACTGCCTCTGGTATTTCAAATATATATCCCATTCTTACTATTTTACATAGTTTTTACAGAGTGTTTAATTTAAAATAGATCTTAGAATTAATAAAAATATGGGTCTTGTTCTATTTAGGATCTCAGGAATACGTTAAGTATAGATTAATGATTCAGAAAAGTGGATTTTCTTCCTTTCATCAATTCATGCTTTCTCAGTAATTCCTTACCATATATCCCACATTTATTTAGTTCATGGTCAGTTTTCAGCTGAGCACAGATCATACAACTAAACAATGATCAAAAAAATAGCAAATTATCTTAAATTGATTGTTTGTTCCCAGAAAATGTTGTTAAATTAGTACTTGCCTGTAATGTCAAGGATGAAGTGTTGCACTAGTGAAAACAGGATAATACTGCTGGATTCACCCAACAGTAACCAACCACAAATCTCTCTTAATTTTCCTCCTGAGAAGAGTCATTGGACAAGGACATTTTGTGCTTGCTGTAAGCACAAAGGGAAGGAAAAAGCTGTGTTTTTTTACTGTCCTTTGGTATGTGGTGACAGGAAAAAACAATATAGCTGTAACTGCATGGGGGAAGCAATGGGAAGGGGGCAAGAGAACAAGAGCTCTTGTGCTTGTTACTTAACACGAAGCTTGAAATGTAGTTGAGGGAATCGATCCCAATTTTGATAACTGTGTTTCCTGAGCTTAGCCCACAGCTTATTTGGAAGAACAGCTTTTGATTTGGCAGTAGCTGGGATTGTTTATATATACACAAATACATATGCCTGCATATGCAGGCAAGGCAAGAGGAGTTTACTGCAGCACATCCCCTCTTCCAGCAGTCGCCAGACACAGCCCCACTGTCAGCCTCTGATTCCTTGCCTGCCCCGCTAACATTTCTCTGCTTGATTTTTTTTGGGGATCCTTAAAAATTTAGGATCTCTGAAGCTCTCTTTTTTTGAGGAATGGGTGCAATTTATGTCTCTTCTGTGCTCCTAATGATGATATAGATTTAAATATTTGACTAGACTCAAGAATCAATCCCTGCGGAAAATCCTGTGATCTTCACCTCTGAACCATAAAATGTAACATACTGAAGCCCCTCTACCAACCCAAACTATTTGTTTCTTTTGGCAGTATGAATATAAGCTGCTTGGTTTTGCTTTGCTTTTTGCACACTATGGTGATCCCTCTTAGAGGAAGTTTCCGTAGAGGAAATGCAAATGCAGTGTGAGGAACACCACGACCCAGATCCCCTGGGGGTGTAATTGCAGCAGATTTTGTGGCTAGCAGTGAAAGAAGAGGAAGAAAGGTTCTTTTAAACAGGAGTATTTTAAGGAGCTTTGCATAGAAGTCAGAATGAGGAGTCTGGTGGCAAGATGTGAGTGCATGACAAGGCGGGGACTCGTCAGCCAGAATGGGTTAACGTGGTAACAAAACAGCAGCTCTTCTCCTCAGCTGAAAATGGAGCTTCTTAGCAAATCAGCTGCCTAATGCAGAAGTACAAGCAGAAACCAAACACAGAGGTGAATTGCCTGAGGACCTCACGTATTTCAAAGCAGAGAAACGTAATGATATCTTAAAGAGACAAGCCAAGGGATACTTGTGGCATCTAGAGAACGTCTTATGAGGAGCAGCTGAAGGAGCTGAGCCTGGACAAAAGGAGGTTCAGGGGTGTCCTGGGGTGACTTTATGATGCCAAATTGAACCAGGACAAGAAGGAAACTTCTCACTCTCTACAACTCCCTGACAGGAGGGTGCAGCCAGGTGAGGGTCAGGCTCTGTCCCCAGGGAACAAGAGACAGGACAAAGGCAAACAGCCTCAAGTAGTTCCAGAGGAGGTTTAGGTTGGATGTAAGGGAAAATTCCTGCACTAAAAGGGTTGTCAAGCATTTGAACAGGCTGCTCAGGGAAGTGGTTGAGGCACCAACCCTGCAGGGATTTAACCAATATGTGGATGTGGCACTTGGGGACGGACATCAGTTAGTGATGGCCTTGGCAGTGCTGAGTTAATGGCTGGACTTGACCTTAGAGGCCTTTTCCAATCTAAACAATTCTGTGGTTCTTTCTGATAAAAAATACTAGAAATGCTGCTGAAAAGCTTAAGAATATTAACAATATTATCCTTGCTGTCTTATTTATCCTATCTTCTCTGAAAAGCAAAGCTTTGGTAAGTCAGTGACACTTACTCAGATTATTGGCTGTTGTTGTTATTTTGTTTAATAATAATTATTATTGGCCACTTAAAAACATGTATTATATTTATTTAGATTATTGTCCTCACTACACATGGCGACATGCTTTACCTTAGAAAAAATTAAAATACGAAACATGAAATAAGAAACAGGAAAGTAGCTCAGGGTTTTAATTATAGAGCTTTAGGAGCTGGACCATGGTCAGGCCGCAACTGTGACATCCATAAACTTGCTGCCTCTCACTCGGAGGCTGTTTGCTTTGTCAGATCAGCAGGTGGAAAGGATTGCCATAGATCCTGTATACAATAAGGGAAAAGTGTGCAAGAGAAAGAAATCTTATCACTGTTTTTTAAAAGGAGGTCACATAATCATGAAGATACCCAAACAGATTTTGGACATGTAATGACGTCTGTGCTCAGTTAACAAAACAGCAAATCCAAGCACAGGTGAGCTCATGGAAAGCATTCTCCCTCATGGCACATGACACATGGCATTTTCTGCAGGTTGAGTCTGTGTTNTTCTTCTTCTTCTTCTTCTTCTTCTTCTAACCTAGCTGACATCTGGTTTTTATAATATTTAGAATTCTAATTTTATATATATATATAAAATAAAATTTGTATATTTAATTGGGGTGAACTTGCTTAAACGAACTCACCTTCTTTGCCAACTGCAGAGCCTGTAGCTTTGGTCCCTGAGAGGACCAAATGGTGGTATGTGAGAGCTCCCTGTTTTCAAGTCATTTCCTGAGCAGCCCCACTTGTGCTCCTGACATCCTGCAGATAGTGACTCACAGAACAGGGGTCCCAAATCCCAGTCTACAATCATCCCCATGGCAAATCTGAGTGGCTCCATCCAACTACTTTGCATTTAGATGGGTAAAAAAGAGATCAAAAAGCTGCTGCTTAATTTTTACACTTCCTGATTCTCAGTGCATTTAAAAATTGTAACCTTCCTGTTACTATCAGGTATGCTTTTGTGCTTAGTGTTCAGCTATAAATGCTGACAGTTGCCAGACCACAAATCTGGACCCATTAGTTTGCCAAAAGGGATAGTGAAACAGCATGTTCATGCAAATGTAGCAGTGTCTCACAAATCTATGTAACCTAAAAACACTCAGAAATATTACATGTGGCTTCTTCAAATGTGTCCTGGGCTAAATGCTTTTGAGATAATTGACTGATTTGTTGAGCCATGTACATGAAGAAAACAGGCTGGGCCTAGATCTCAAGATTTTTCTTTAGGCTTTTGTGTGTCAGCCCAAGGCACTGCTGGCCTTGTTTGGGTGTGGCAGAGCTATGCCTCCCTGACAGGTGACGTGAAAGGTTCGAGACAGGAGGGAATCAGACACAGGGAGCATCTTGCATGGTTTCCACCTGCATCTGTCCTTGAGTTTGGTGGAGAAAAATACTCAGGTTATACATTTTAGCACTTGTCACAAAACAGAAGTGCAAAGCTCTCCAGGAGTGAATCTGCCAAGAGCAGCAAACCTCTCATATGGTATTGTCCGGAAGAATATTTCAAGGGTTTCTCCTAACTCTTTTATTTTTTCATTCTGTCCATTCATTCAGAATGAATGCATCCTTACATATATGCTGTAGCACAAAGCACCTGTAGCACCTGCCTGTGTCATCCTGTATCATCCTCATTCATTTAATGGGAGAGAAGGGAAATAGTTCCTGCAGTGGTGGTCATTTCAGGACCATCTAGAACATTGGCACAACAAACTGTAGAAATAACTGTTGTCAGAGTACAGTTTCTTTCTACATTCCCTCAATTTCTTTCTTCAATATAGCTGTCAGCGTGCATGGCATTCACTTCTCAAGCCATTTTATAGGCTGGATTTTAAAACTGCAGCAAGAGAGCTGTGTGAAAAGGCACTGCCACATGGACTGCAGTGTTTGCCCATTGCACCTTTTCTCCTGCCTGTTAGCAGGGTGCATCTCAACAGGAATGAGAACATTACTAATGGCTTTGAATGCTCCCTCAGTGATGTGTGAGTGTTTGCCAGACTGTGGCATAGCACAGCAGAGAAAACACCATTTGCAATCCCACCTCTGGAGTAGTGGGGTAGCACAGAAAGTGTAGAATGCTATAATAGGATTGCTAAACAAAACCTGCAGCCTTTGCTCTCTAGGGCTTGGTGATGACTGCAGGAGCTGCTCACGGGGCTGGTTAAAGATTGCCAGCATTGAGTGATTTCAATGCTGTGCATTTCCATGGTTCTCAGAGCAGTGCCTGCAATAATGTGATGTGTTGCTAGCAAAATGCTTTAAATGCTACCCTAAAGGGAGGGCAATTTTAGGAAGGCTTTTCTGTTTCAATACATCATCTGCCAAGTCCAGTCATTTTTATAAGATACAGGAGAGTTGCCAAGAAAGCTAAAGAAAATAAAATATAAGTGTGTATATATATATATAGATGCATATAAATTGTAGGGGGCAGGATTCTTAAAAAGTGTATTCATCAAATATGGCAGGCAAAGTGACTGTGGTGAGAAGTTTGCAATTTCCTTGCATGCTGAAGATATTAGTGTTTGAACAGGACAGAACCATAATATCATCACTGCCTTAGGAAAAGGTGCTGACAGCCTGCATAAGCAAACGTTTATGTCTCCCATCAGATCTCAGGCCAGTGTGCTCATAGGGAACGGCTGCAGGAGCTCAGCTGGGACTCCATGATGCTGTTGGTGTGCTGCCTGCTTGTGAAACATAATCCCCAGCATGCAGGAGGAGTGCATCTCAAATCATCCTTGCTTAAACTGTGCATTTCCTTCTGAATCAAACACCCTGTCAGAGCAGTCTGTTGCCAGAAGGAGGTGTCTGTGGAGGGGGGTCCCCACCAGACTCCCTGTGCCTTTGGCTGACCTTGGCTTCACATGATTTTGACATTTGGGGACATCCTTTTCAGATGAGAGCAGCTTGGTAGCTGCCTACTCTGTAACACCAGGCCTAGAAAATAAACAGAAAGTGAGAATATGTTTAGGACCTGACCTGGAGCCTTTGGAGTCAATGGCAAAGCTTGTGCTGACCTTATTTTGTAGGTCTGAAGCTGTATCACTATTCTGTGTAGCCACATTGCATCGAGGCACAGACAACTCCTTGTGACCCAGCTGTGCCTCCCCAGGGTCCTCTCCCACACCCTGCCCAGAGCCCAGGAGCCCAGTGTCAGCTTCAGTCCCTGCCTGAGCAGGGCTGGAAGAGGGCTGGTCTCTGTCTGTGGCAAGGCCGAGGGTCCTCTTGTTCTGGACCCTGGCCCACATGTTGCCTTTTGACTTTGGCCCAGCACCATCCATGAGCCAGGCTGGGATGTGGGTCTCTGGCTGAACCTGGCTGCCCCTGGCCTGCCCTGCTGCCTGGCTGGTGAGTGGGACAAGCCCTGCCCTGCCACCCTCTGAGGACTGCAGCAGTCTCCATCGTGCTGTGCCTGGCACTGCGGCTCCTACACGGCGAACCGGGCACAGGACTGGAGCCCTGGAAGACACAGCTTGCTTCTCCCTTACTGCTTCCTTCCTTATCAAACCCCACTGCTGGCCAAGGAATGGCCACCATTCACATGAGGACGACATAGGAGCAGATGCAGAGATAGGCCCCTTTCCTCATTTAACTTTATTCCCATTGTGTCCAGTGGGGTTGTCCATCCATGACTCAGCACACCAGTGATTTACAGATTGGTGTCATCTGATGTTCACAGGGGAAGGGTTGATTTTACTGATGTCATACAGATAATTTCTACTGTTCCAAATGAAATGGGGTTTTCAACACAATGCCAGGAATTTCATGGTGTTCCCAAGGGTGCTCATGTACTGCTCGGAGCAGTATGTGTTCTGGGTTATCCCGGGAAATCTTCTGCCCTATGTAATAGCAGCGCCACAGCCTGCTTATTGAATTTATGTCTCCAAATAAAAGTTAAAAAAAATTGCTGATTTCAGAATATATAGGAGGGTTTTGCCATTTGCAACATTTGAGTGCTCATTACAGATCTTCAAGATACTTTGACTCAAAAAGTTGTATTTTACCCTTCTTTTGCAAGCTTCCCTGCAAGCTATTTACAGCCCCAATAGACAAAATACCTTTCCCTGGGCTATACTGAACACCAAGGGTGGTGTAGCTCCCCCAGACTTCTCCTGCTAATCTCAGCAACCTGTTTCTGTCCCAACAGGTGTAGTTCGCCAGGTGAGGCCCATAATTGGACCTTTCCATGCCATCCTGAAGCTGGAGATGAACTACGTCATGGGTGGGGTGGTGTCCCACCGCAACATCGTCAACGTCCACATCTTCGTGTCTGAGTACTGGTTCTGAGGGACACCCACAAGCAAGTGCTCCAGCCTGAAACATTACCACAAGCTATTATGTCATATACTTGTTTTTTTAAAGCCCAATAGTGTTCTTTTTTGTTTTATTTTTAAATATTTGGTTTATAGTTTAAGACAAATAACAAGCTATTATGTTGATTAGACATAGGGCGGAGCAAATTAAGTGAGCCTGATGTAGTTGTTTGCATAAATACGTAGTGTGTAAAACTGCTCAGCTGCCTGGTGAAGTTTAAAACTTTTCTAAATGTTTGGACAGATCTCAACTATTGCTCCTTGGCCAGATAACCTGAGTGACAGGCTGTGGAACAAAACAGACGTCAGAGTACATTGGGATGAGTATATGGTGTCTTGGGGTGGAAAAATTTGGGTAAGGATTAATAATTTCACACCAAATTAACTACCTTGAAGAGGATTGTCAGAGAGTGATAAATAGTTAGGTTTGGGCCCTCTAAATAGGCCCCCAGAATTGCTAATTATTCCTGAAAAGTTCAGCCTGGATATTTAAGAAGTGACATTCAGCTGCAGCTACCAGAGGAAGTCCAAAAGGAATTAGAAATACTTAGAGAATAACAAGCTATTGCACATATTAAAAAAATACTCCTTTTTTTGGTACTTAGTATCTGATTGTAAGATTGTTTGATTCTAATTAAACAAGAACCTCTCATTGAAATTAATCTGTTACAGGAACACAGCATATTGCTTAAATTCCAATCTCACCAGTACTCAGCAATAGATAGGAAACTCAGACCTTATCTCCTGTCTAAAGCTCCATACCTTTTTAAAATTGGTCATAAAATTAGCATGTTAAACTGTAGATTTCCTACGCACCAAACCAAGGCATATGTAATAATATAATGAAAATCTCACAAATAAATGAATGTTTAATGTATTTTCTGGGCATCAAAATACTGTATCTTTTTTATTACATAACAAAAAAGAAATAACTCCATGTTTCAGTTTGTTATGTTTATTAAGATATGAGGAAATAAAGAAGGTCAGATGGGAAATACTCCAAAGTATGCCATGGTTTCTGATTCCCAGGAAAATTATATGACACAGCTTCTGTAAGCAAATTCATTATATATATATTCCCCACTCAAACCAGACCTCCTCAGTCATTATTGGCACTAAGCATGGAACAGGGTGCTGTGAGAAGCTGTGGCTGCCCCATCCCTGGAAGTGCCCAAGGCCAGGCTGGACATGGCTTGGAGCAACCTGGGATAATGGCAGGTGTCCCTGCCCATGGCAGGAGGTTGGAACTGGATGAAATTTAAGGTCAGCATGATCCTGCTACCTTTACTTTGTAAATGAGTGTTTGTGGTCTGGGTCTGTTTGGGAGGATGTTATTGATGCAGAAAATAGCAGGTGCCAGCTGTGGCAGAAAACAAGAGTGTGGGCTCTGAGGGATGTTTCTGTGAGCACCAGCCTCTAGCAACCCTCTTGCAGTGTTTCAGCAGTTTGCATTTAGTATTCCAGAGATGGCTTTTACAGGGATGCTGATACATGGCTTTTCTACATTCTGTGGTGGTGGTAAGCCACACTGTGTAGGAAAATAGTATTTATGTTTGTATTCACGTGCTGGGCAGGGATGGAGACATTCGTGCCATGCCCACGTTGCCTCTTTCTTACCCATTGGAGCTTGACAACTCATCTCCCAAGACTTGCTCTTGACAACAGTGAGATCACAAATGGAGCTGGACACAGAACCCACCACTGGGATATTCTCATCACCTTGGATGGGCTTTCCCAGCCAGGTGAGCTTTCCCAGAGGTTAAACAAAGCATCCGCTCCCTTTGCCATTGGCTACGTCACATACAGAGCTGCCCGTGGTTGATGTGGTTCATTTAACCTTTTATTTTTGTTTATGAATTGTGATGATACCACTCGTAAGAACAGCAAGGAAAATATTAACACCATGGAAAATCTGCACTCTTATTGCACACTTTTTGCACAGTGATCTCAAAATAAGCAAATGATGCTAAGGACAGCAGAGTAACATCCTTTGGGGGACTTCAAAATTATTCTGAGTTGATTCCAAGCAGCCACGTGAGACAAGGCTGTTGGAATTCAGTAGAACCAAAATAAATATGTAATATAATTTTATAATACAATATAATGTAATATATAATTATATATAATTTATATATAGCCTAATATAATTTAAAAAAAAATCGGCAAAAAACCAGCATTCTGTAATTTCTTTCTGCTGTGGGCAGACCTATTGTCTTGATATTGTGTCTTATCTGTTTCCTATAGCAAGGTTTGAGTTTGGGTCCATTGGCTGCCTCTTCCCTTTCGATTTTTAGCACATTCAACATCCAGAGCTTGAGGAGCATTTGGAATGCTCTCAGGCATGAGGTGTCCTGTGCAGGGCCAGGGGCTGGACTTCGGTGATCTCTGTGGGTCCCTTCCAGCTCGGGATGTTCTACGATTCTGTGGTGACTAAACAGATTTCTTTTGATTTGTACAAAAGGCATTGTCTCTGAAAGAAAGAACAGAAGAAAATCCTTTTCTTCCCTAAACTGGCATTTTTGCTGTCTCTTCAAAAGCTTAGGTTTCCCAGGGATGCTCATTCCAAGGGCTTGCAGTCAGTCACCTTCAAAAACAGCAGTTGATTGTTCTCTCCTGGCCAAGGCTGGAGTGGGCACGGTTTTGATGTGGCAGCCAGAGCCCTTCCAGGCTGGCCAGCCCGTGCCTAGCCATGGAATAAGGAATGCCGTTTTCCCTAGGGAAAGGGAGAGGGACCAGGATGCGGTTTATATCGCAGGGTCCCGCGTTCGGCTGCGGTTTCCTACAGGCAGAGCGTGCCCCCCCCGCCTCTGCGCCCTCAGCTCCTGTCCTCCCAGCCAGGGCTCCCAGGCTCCCCGCAGAGGGTGGGGAGGATGCCTCTTCCCCCAGCTCCCCTCTGGTCTCTCCGGAGCAGGGCTCTCTGCTCTGACACACAGCAAGGAATGCCAGAGCCCTTCCCACGTCGCTTCTCCGAGTGCCTTTGTTCCTGCTGCTTGCGGTGAGAGCGGGAGGCGTGAGGCCGCCTGGAAATTGCTGCTCCAGGACAGAGACGTAAAGTACACCCACCGAGTCTCCAAAACATTGGCCTGATGAAAGATCTTTTATTCCTGCTGTGACTAAGAATGTGCTATCTCTTCTGTAATGAGCTCCCTTTTTTTTTTTTTGCTCTCACCTTATCCTATTTCATTGGGTTTTTCCCCTCTTCCTTTCCTTTACTGAACTCTCCTCTCCCTCTCCAAATTTTCTTTCTCTGCATCCATCTTTTTCTTTTTTTTTCTATCAATGAGTGTTTACTTGTCACGGAGCAACTGAAGTTAAACATGATCACCCAGGAGAGAGATGTTGAACAGCTGCAGAGAGAAAACCCATCCTGGGGTGACTGCAGACAGACAAAGGCACATTTGCTTTTATATCCAAATGTTTTATTTATCACAGTACTCTGAATCCCATCCAGGTCATGCCAGGAGGGACACTTTCATGGGACACTTTCTGGCCACCTTCTTTTAAATTTCATTCTTGGAGCACATCTTCTGTGAGGCAAGGCTGGGAGAATTGGGATTGTTCAGCTGGAAAAGAGAAGCTATGGGGTGACATAATTGCCCCTCCCAGTACCTGAGAGGGAGCCCACAGGAAGGATGGAGAGAGACTACTTACAAAGGCCTGGAGTGACAGGACAAAGGGGAATGGTTTCACATGGATAGAAAAGAGATTTATATTAGATATTAGAAAAAAAAATCTTCCGTGTGAGGGTGGAGAGGCCCTGGCACAGGCTGATCAGAGAAGCTGTGGCTGCCCCATCCCTGGAAGTGTCCAAGGCCAGGTTAGATGGGGCTTGGAGCAACCTGGGATAGTGGAAGGGGCTGGGACTGGATGAGCTTTGAAGCCCCTTCCAACCCAAGACATTCTGGGATTCTATGATTCTTGCAATTCTATGATTCTGTGGTGTTTGAGAGCACATGAGGGCAAAGCACAGTTACCACATAATCACACCTAGCTGAAGTCTGGATTTGGTATTGCTTGGATGGAAGGGGAGTCACCCCATTTAAATTAAAAACCAATAAATCAAATGGAAGGTTTTGCCTTTTTCAACCTAGAAATGACACTTGAGATAGTTTTAGTATAGGAGGCAATATAAAAGTGGATCTTTATTGGAGCTCCAGGTGCAGTCATGGGAGAATGTCCACAAAAGTCCACCCCCACAGGGGTGCATACATTTTTATAGGTTTCAGGAAATTAGCATAATTGATGAAAAGTACCAATTAGGAGGACAAGTGGTGCTGCAATTCCCCCCAAGTCCAGGCCCTTCTCTGGAGCTCCACCCTCCCGCTTCCCTCCGCTTGGTACTAGCTGGACTTTATTTATGAAAATGTGTCTCAAAGAGCTGTTCTCAGCCTTGGTTCCCAAGAACCAAGACAGGATAGGGACCTTGTAACCCCGGGGCTTGGAGCTCTGGAATTTGTTATGTCTTCCTCCCTAGGGAAAGGGCAGGGAAAACTACTGGGAAAACTAGATACTATTACCATAGGCTACAGAGCTACAAATATATGTGTAAAGAATACCTAGAATGTATAAAATAAAAAAGGTAAAACCCAGTAGGCATCAAGGGAAAGCAGCTGCGGTGTATCACACCACAGGTGATGGGTATCTTGGCCTGGCCATGCTCACAGAGCAACATTTGCAGGCTGATCCCCAAGAAGGTGGTAAGGTTTTTGTTTTGTCATTAGCTGATGGTTCTCACATGAGAGCGATCTAGTGCAGGTCATAGAGCGATGGAGGGGAGAGATGATAAAAGGTTTTGGGTTCCTCCACTCAGGCAAAGCCAAAACCAACTTTATCTGAACCCAGTTCACGAGTGACCTTGGACCTGATGAGAACAACCATCCTTGACTCTGGATGTGAGGTAAGTTAAATTACACGTTGCTGAATTGTCCTAATACTGCCAACAATTTGAGCAGAAATTGTAATAACGATAAAAAAGCACTACTGTAATGGATACCATCATAACCCTGTAACTGCAGTTTAGGTTTTGAAAACTACAAATATGTGTTTAACTGAGGCTAGCCAGAAACTACTAAATGGTGCTTGAACTGTGGCCAGCTGTCTAAAAGCGAGAAAATAAAAAAAAAAATGGGGTTTTTCTCTTCTGAAGTGGAAAAATTATGTATGTTTGTACCTATTGAGCTGGTGACCATTTGTCCAGCTCTACCAGGAAGCACCAGATTTTCTGTGGTATTGAGAGGATGAAGTAGTTTGTAAAACAACTGCCAAAAACTTGAAGAAAAATGGACTGTCTAGCCTTCAACCTATGATGCACTTTACATCTTATAGGTTAGGGATCTCATTTGCAGCCACTAAATCTCCTAATTTTTTTTATCAGACCCCATCAGTTAACAAGTCATGGTGAACTTTGCTTTCTTTCGCAACAGTGAGTTTCATTTTGTCTTGAATTACATGCATTGATTGATTTTAGTGATATTTCTTCAACTCATACAAGCAACTTGTTTTTTTCCAACTCATTGTAGAAGAACCCACAACAGAGAAGAATCTACATTGTAGAAGAATCTCTGTACAGAATGTCTGTAGAAGAATCTACATTGCGGAAGAATCTCGATCTCAAGAATCTACGGAGCTCTCTAAATGTTCGTGATTACAATTCTTTTTTACCTCTCCCCTGAGTAAGATTTACACCTGACCCCTTACTCCACTTCCCTCTCCTTAAGCTTCTCAGGTGGGGAAAAGCTGGGAACATGGAAGGAGCATTTCAGTTGCAGATGCCTGTGCCAGTCAGAGAGAGATGAGATGTTCTGCCCCACAAGCTACTGTGGAGCTGCTGCTTCTGTGTCAGGCAGAGAGCAGAGGAGGTGGTCACAGGGGTGAGATGGACAGAAAGAGGCAGGAAAGCAGCTGTGCTAGCAAGCTGGGAAGGGAATATCAATGCAGTCTGAGAACACCTGGGCTTCCCCGAGCTCCTCCCAGGCAAAGGTTACACAGAAATCACCCGTGGCTGAGGATTGGTTTTGATGGCTGGCCAAGAGCAGTTATCTCATAGGTGTGGGTGGCTACAAGGTTGCACCCAATGAAGGGCACTGAGAAAATGAGCTGCTTTTTTTCCCCTAAACCCACAAGATTTCCCAGATCTGCAGATGCGCTGCTTACTGGGATGGGGTTAGAAAGCCACTGAACCAGAGTCCCCTCGGCAGGGGCACAAGGACTCTGACCAGGCACACGTGGTCAGCTTGGACAGGATCTGGAAACCCCTCTTCAGCCGTGATGTTGTATTTGATGCTTAGAATAGAGGCTGCCTCTGCAGGAGCCTTTCTGTTGGGAGAGAAATGGGAGAACAGCAGTTCCATGAGGTCAGCAGAGCGTGTCTGGTGTCTCTGCAGCAAAGCTCAGCCCCCTGTTCTCTGGACTCCCATCTCCTCTGAAACATGGGGGCGGGGGTTTGGCGAGAGGGACTGGGACCCACCTGCTCCATCCTCTTTTCCATTGATGCCTTAAGTTTTAGCTTTTATGTTTTTCAGATTCTGTGTTTTAGTTCTGTATTTAAAATGTTTTAGTGTGTAGTTCTGGGTTTCATATTAGGTGCTGGTAAGTTCTCTTCACAGAGTAGGTAGACAAAACAATTCCTTCTCTAGCTTGGGACCAAGGACAACTGATACAAATTTCAGGCCCAAGAACAAAATCCACGGTGAAGTGAGAAAAAAAACAAGGATGGAGCTTCATAACCTGAAGCTGTAATTGGACAATTTGACTCCAATATGCTGATGGACCAGAACTTATAAAAGCGTGAGACCTTGTGAGTGGTTGTCCATTTTGTGACCATTTTGGGGTGCATCTTGGGTGAGGCCCAGCTGGGCTCTTGCACTGCCCAGGGTGTATCCATTGAGGCCTTTTAGTAAATCCCTACTTTATGCTTTTGCTCTGTCTAGTCTCTGTTCCAGGTCAGCCTCCGGAAGGCACGGCCACGCTGGCTGGGCATGGCCTGGTGAAATGGAGAGGCCGTGGCAGGGCCTGACGCGTGCCAGGGATGCCCAGCAGCCTGAGTCAGCCGCGGGAGCCCGCGGAGGGGAGCAATGTCCTGGAAGGGCTCCTCGTGCCTCTGCTCTCACACAGCACGGGCTCCACACGGGGCTCAGGGTACCTGGCCTGCCTTCCCACCTGCTCGGCTGCTGAGGCAGGGCTGGGTGAAGGTTTCTCTGGGGCCAGCCAAGGAGGTCCAAGGGCTGCGGGCTCCAGCATGATCTAAAGCAGAATCATCCAATTACTCTCTGCAACTGCACTGGGGTAAGGACACTTTGACTTTTGTTTCATCTTCTGTCAATAACATTCAAAGCTTAAACTGGTGTCCATTGAAGTTAATTAAGAGTTCCTGATTTATCAGGCATGCAGCATTTCAAAGGGATCTTGGGCAAGTGTTTTACTTCTTCATGTTTTATCCATTCCTTCTGTGTACAGATTATGTACATGGTTATCTGAAAAATCCACGTTCTAATATTTTGTAAATATACTCAGTTATATATTCAGTTGTACTGAACCCTTGGGTGGCAGACACTTTGAGGAAACATGGAAATGTTATTAACTGGTTTGTCTTTAATATGTATCTTTTGTTGTATGAAAATATTCAGAGAGGTTTTGGAAGTGTTTTAGAAAGAATGAATGAAGGAATGACAGCCAGAAAGAATGACAGAAAGAGTGGAAAGGCTGTCTGGGACCACTACAAGTGGCAATAGTTACCAGGGAGATCAAATGGGAAAATATCTTCAGCAGAGAGCACAGCTCTGCCCCCATGTTGCAGGGGTGTGCTCATGGGGTGGCTTCCTTTGGCTCTTGCTGTGGAATATCCTGAGCTGGCAGGATCCTGAAGGGTTGGTTTGATCCTGCAGAGCCAGCTCAGGGGCTCAGTACCCTGAAGTGCTCCCACCTACAGCTCTTGGTCCCTAGACCTTGAACCTTCTTTCCTTGAACCATCAGAAGCCTTTAAAATGAAAAATAACTGCTTTTGTGGTGGGAGAGGTAGTTTTCTCCCTATGAGTGGGAGAGAGAAAATGTAATAACAACAACAACAAAAAAGATAAAGCATAGCTATAACCAAATTAGCCATGACTAATTTACAGTGCTGGGTTGGGGGCTATCAGATACGTGTAAGTTCAACAAATCACCTTCAAACCACAGAGGCCTCACTCAGGGCTGTAAGTCTCACCTATGTGAGATTAAAGGAAACCCAAGAATGTAATTACTTGCAGTATGTGAAAGAGTTTACATCAGATTTTTTTAAGAAGTTTGTAGAAGCAGTCTTGTTTATCTGCAGCTATGTTTTGCTTATTTCATCTCCTTTGCAATTCTAATGGTACAAATGTTTTCCTCCCTGCCCTCTACAGTTGTTTGGCACCTGCCAGGCTCTTTGGCGTTTCTTTGGAATATCACGTAAGCCACTGCATTGATGTAAAGTGCTCTGTTCTGTAGCTGGTAATTGTTCATGAAACTGAACTCATGAGCAAATAAGGAGTATTTGGGTTAGTGCAGCCTTGGGTCTGCTTCAGAAATGCACCTCACTGAAATAACTGAGCAGCATCTGTCTCTGAAGTTACACTGCACGTGTGTCTTGTCCGCACAAGTTTTTTTATTCTCTTTGAGTCGTAGTTCATGGTCTGAATTTGCTTTCTTGAAGTCCATGGAGCATTGCCATTAGTTTTGACCAGTGAATTTCATTAGTGACTGAACATCTTTTGCTAGCTCTCTCCCCACCGTTTTCTTTCTGATTCTTCTACAATGCTTAATGCATTATATCCTCTATAACGTATCAACTGTATTTTTTATTTACCAAAAATGAAACTCTTGAGAGGGGAGAACCCAAGAAATACTTGACAGGCTCTATGGATCCAAAGCTGTTTTCCACATGGCCAGATTCCTGAAGATCTGCAGATGCCTAGTGACATTGTCGTAAGAGTCAAGACAGATTAGCTATCTGTGGTATTTAGGTATGTCAATGCTTTTTATTATCTACCCCTTAATCTCCTCAAAATTTGGCTGTATAACAAATGAGAAAGTATGTGCTAAGGTATTTACAGAAAGGCATTTTTTTTAAATGCCATTCTTCTATGACTAGAACATGAAAATAAAATATATTAAACTTGCTAGAAAGTAATGTCGTGTTTTCCCACTGTCCATCCTTAAATTTAAACCAGAGATTACGTATGTAAAACTTGCAGCAAATTGAGCATGGTATAGACCCTTCATCTGGGACTGAGGAATAGAAATGCCAGTATTTTATAAGAGTCCAAGGCGATATGATTCAAATAAATACAAGCAACCTACAGAACAGAGCAGTCACTCAATAAACAGTGGAAAAAAGTCGCTGATGAATGAGCTGCATCCTCTCCACCTTGAGCTTGCAGTCAATAAATCTCACTTGAAAAGTGATACTGCCACTTATCCTGTCAGCACCAAGCTGTACTATTCCTAGTCTCACAGGATTTGCCCTGCTCACCTATTATTAGCCATGTGATGTCAGCATCCATGGCGAGGTTTTATCAGAAGCCGGTGGGAGGAATTGTCCCCGGTCACTGTGGAGCTCACTGATGGAAACAGAAGCACTTTTCTGTGGGAAAGAAAGATGAGAGGGATGGGCCTGTCTGATGGCTGGTGTCTTGTCTGACTGCAGCTTGTGGCAGGTCAGACGTGCTATGGGGCCATAAGTAGCCCCAGATGCTCGGCTGCAGTAGGTCATAGCTGTACCTGTAATTGTTACGTGTCTCAAGCAGCAGCACCAGAGGGCTGAGCTTCCTCGTCACACTGCCCCTCATGCTCCCTATGCCCTTGAGCAAGATAGGTAGGCTGTTGTCGTATTTGGTTTTTTTTATTATTTTTGTTTGGTTTTTTCCCCCTGGCATGCTGAGCAAGTGCTCCCTAGTTCCCAGGTGGAATGGCCTTTCTGCCATGCAGACAACTTCTTCCATTTCCAAGAAAATCCATAACAACACAAAACCTGACAGTCTTGAAAATCAGAAGCCTGAAAATGCTTGGACAAGAGGGATACATACCTTAGGCTTCAGAAGCTTCTTTTTAAGCAGGTAAACTTTAGGTGCACATGTTTTAGGTGAAACCATCAGATCTCACTAAGGCTCTTTGGTATTGAACCTTTTAAAGTTTTCATTATCAAGTGCTTAATTCTCTGCCAAACAGCATGCCCTGAAGTGTCAACCTGACCTTCAAAATTCCCACCTTCTGCCTTGGGTCATAAGGAATTCATGGGAATTGAATTCATTGGGTCATGGAATTCATCTCTGCAGCCTCTCAGCGCCCTGGGGAACCTAGTTTGTCAGGTGTGCCAGGCCCTTTGCTTCTCAGGCACTATTTTGGCACACTAACTGACAACAGTTATGTGTCATCTCCAGAATAAACCAAATACTCTGAAGGGGGCCTGGTCCTAGTTGTCATGCAAACTTTTAACAAAAGGGTGATAAAAAGATAAGAAATCTTAGAATGGAAAATGGAGTTTGAAGGAAAAGTGTCTGCAGTCAATGGCATTATAATGCTGATGAAATTAGCTGTATGTGTTCCAAAAAAGAGCATGTATTTATACAAAATCTCCCAATCCAAGATGATTCTGTTCCTTAGGTGGCCATGTAAATGTGGCATTCAGGCTGTTCTGCTGCAAGAGTCTGCCTTCAGCTATATTGCTTGAGAGATTAAAGGTATCCTACCCAGCTGAGCAGCATAGAGCTGTGACTGTGCTTACTTTGAGATTATATTTTAAAATGGGAGTAATGAATTCGGAGCAGAGCTGGAGAAGAAGCTGTGTGACTTTACTTGGTTCTAGTTGTGTAACTGGATTAAAATGGCATTGCACAATAGTAGACCTGTAATTGACATCCCAATTTTTCTTCCTTAAAGGATTTTCCATGCCATTTTTTTTTTTTTTTTTACTTGTGGTAAGAGTTAGGATGCCAGTTTGGATGGGTTTAGATATATGTGTCAGCAATATTATTACTTTTTCTTTAGCTTTTTTTAAAATGTTGATATATGAAATATAATTTTTTACAAATTCCACAAAACAAACTGACTTTAAAACCATAATACATGTTCATTTTAGCAGCAGATCCGTAAGAAAAGCAAGATAGTGTGTTTGTTGTTAAAAGCTTCTGGTACATGCTGGATGCACACAAAAAGCTGTTTGCAATGTATGGAAGGAAGCTTCATCTGGTCTGGGAGAAAGAAGTGCCATCCATCCACCCACTGGGAATTCATCCGTCAGCAATTACCATATCTCCACACACATCTCCCTTCCAGGATGTGCCCATTTTCTGCTCCTGTGAAATGGAGCTGTGCAGCATGGCTGAACATGGCCAGATGCTGGAAGGAGCCAGCACAAACCAGAGGAATCAATCTGGAGCAGAGCCCTGGGACTGTGGGAGGAATGATGCTGTGGTCCCACTGAGTCTGATTTTTACACTGCAGCATATTTCCCATGCATTTATGCAGTATTTTGTCTTGCCAGCATCTCAGGGCTGACAAATTACGGGCAGAAACAAGAGCCAGACTATGCACCCCAATCCGTTGCAGAGATGATGTTCCTGCATTTAAGGAATTTCACCTCACCCCAGGCAGGTAAAAGGAAACCAGGTGAAGCAGGCCAGCAGCTCTGCTCTCCATATTGCAGCAGCTCTCCTTGGTTTCACCCTTGCTGTCATGCCGCTCTCCCAGTCCAAGGAGACATCAGGTTTCTACTCTGTGTGTCCTGCTCCTTGCCCTCTGTGTTCCAAGGACAGCCCTGCCCTGGGCCCGGGGCTCAGTTTACTTCAGCATTTTCCAGGCATCTGCTCACTCTCCACGCACTGAGACAGAGCACTGCTCTGCCCCACAGGGGCTTATCTCTCCTGAGCTGCCCCTGACAGTGGGATGTGGGCATGAAGAAAGTGGGGCTTGACTGCAGATGTCAGGCAGGTTTAGGAATCTTAGTCAAGTTAAATTCCTCTAATGAAAAATTTGTCTTTTCTGTGAAGTCTAGCTAATGCTAGAGTTTTTGCTAAATGAAGATAGGAGAGAATCCTGAAGTAAAAAAAAATTCAAGGGACAAAGTTTTCCTTTCTCCTCTGCAGAGTTTAACCCACAGGCCAGTAGATTTAGTTGACAGAGGGTTTGGAAAATCTGATACATGCAGACAGATGCAGGCATGTATAATATACATAAAGTAGTTACCTGTAGGCATAAGGATTAGCATACAAGCATACTGAGATTTGTCCTTGTAAAGATGGGAATACCAGTACAAACACTGAAGTGATGGTTTTTATCCACCACATAGTGATTAACTCTTGATAATGTGTGGCCCAAACTTACCTATTCTGCAGATGAGCACAGAAGCAATCTGTCCCCTCTGACAGCACAGGGCTGCCTGGACAGCAGGCACAGCAGGATACCTGGAAGCTCAGGTATCTGAAACTAGCTGAGATCTTGTCAAGGCTTTCTTACAGCCTGCCTGGGCTCTGAGTGCCCCTCTGGAAAGGTGTGTTTCTTCCACAGCTCCTACATCACCTCTGCCAGGCTGGTGTGGGTATCATGGCTAGCCCAAATCACCTACTGCACAACTGTGTTCAGGTGCCTGAATTGCTCCCTTCAGGAACCTTGCTGAAGCCTGTATTTAGAGATAATTTTGACCATATTTTTGCCACCGGGATTTTTGCCACTGGGAAGACCAACACACTGTGGAAGGAAGAAAAAAATTAGAATGGATTACATAGGGATTGCCTGACTAAAATGCTACCAGCTGTGTGCTGGAGCAGGGAGTTCTGTTGCTGCAGGGAGGAAAGGGAGAAAAATGCCCACTTTGTTAGCTGAGAAAACCCAATTTGTAAAGTTCAAATCTGCATTCAGACCAGAGTCCAGGGTTATTTTGATCAAAGGGGTAAATACAGCATGCTGAGAGACAAAACAATAGCCAGGCTGGGCTGGCAGGGAGGGAGCCAAAGCTTTCAGCCACCAGCTTCTCATATCTTGGGAGTATTGAGCCTGGATATGGCTGTCTGGGGGTGAATAAGTGCACAAAGCAGCTACATTTGGGGTCACTGAGGCTCTGGAAGGCAGATAAGGCACTAAGGAGGAGATTAGATTACAGTGTGCTCCTGGAACATGTGTTTTGGGGAACAGCAGGAGGAACAGAAAGCAAAAGACAATATAATGTGCAGAAGATAAAGTTTTGACAATATTGTCAATTATTTGAATTTTTGGATTTCCAGGAGAGTTCTCCTTGTCCAGCCATTGGTGAACTTCCTTGCTGCTCCCTGCTGGCAAGGAGCTGTGTCCTTGCAGGAGGTGCAAGGAATTTGCATGTGATGGTTACTGCAGCAGAGAAGAGCCAGTTCAACGGCCACACTTGATTTAAGGTAGCAAACCATACCAAAGACAGGGTTTATGATGTTGTAAAAGAAGCATCTGCATTGCTCAGGGTTATTTAAAAACTGTCTTTACTGAATCACTGAGTCAACAATATGAACTTAACAGCACAAACCACTCCTGCTCAACCCTTTTTCATTCTTTTATCTCTCTACATGTTGTGCTTTTGTCACGGAAAAAAAAAAAAAAAGTGGTTCTAACAACACCAGTCATTCAAAGAAATGAAAATGCTGATAGGATGGAATGGCTCAGCAGCAGAGAGCAATTTGGCACTTAGGGTTGCAGAGGCTACAGAGAGTTCCAAGTGCTGCATTCCCAATGAGGGTAACACTATTGATTTATTTCATAACTTCACCTGCCTCTCACTGATAGATGGCTGCCTATTTTGATCCCTGAAAAACAGTTCTGCACAATAACATAGGTGCATTGAATGCTGCAAAGGTCAGGCGGCTTGAGCATGGGAAAATATTTGTGAATGAGGCCCAAAAAAACTACTGAAAGAGGTGATTTCTAGCTCAAAGATTAGTCTTCATTTAGAGACTGAGAATTTATTGCTGCCCAAACCAGCATTATCAGCTTTCTGTCAGCAACAATCATCAGGATTTCCTTTCCCAATCAACATGAGCTGTGACCTCATCGCTGCAAAGGTGAAACCCTGACAGGGATTAAAGGCTAATAGAAAGAAATGAGGTAGCAGGGCTGAACAAAGAGGAGCTTGTTACACAGCAATGGCCAACTCAGGCAGAATGTTACAGCTGAAACACGAGCCACCGAACCGAAGGCGAAAAAGAGTATTTTTAAGAGCCTGAGTAATGCTGGGTCTCCCCATCTTTCAGTGGAGAAGGAAGGCAGACTGCCTTCCTTGCCATCAGAAATTTTTGAAGTGGGATTAGAATAGCCTTGTGGTTTGTCAAGTGTTTAATTGCAATTCTGCAGGGACGCAGCCTCAAAGACACTGGAAACCAATTTAACAATCATGCCTATCATTATATACACCAAATTGCTCCTGTGCACGTATAATATTCAGGAGTCTGAAACAGAGAGGTTGAGTCTAGGGCTAGGTTTAGAACGTGAAAAGTGATGAAAGGCAAATACATGTCTGATATTCATCAAAGCAACTTAATCCATGGTGGAAGAGTGAAAAGAGGTAAAAAGGGGTTTATGTTGTTGATCTGTGAGTTGCTAGTTTTTTCACTCATCCCCCGAGTTCCTGGAACCAACAAGTGAGGCCATTTTTTTCAGGGGGGATTCTTTTCTCTTAAAGGTCACTCTTGGCTGCCACAATATCATTTCATCTTAAAACCCACCACAGACTTGGTTCAAGTCCCAGTGCAAGCCATATGTATCATCACTTTCAATGGACTCTGGATCAGTCCCTTTGTCAGTCACCAACATATCCCTACTTTTTCCAGCAGAGGTAGACTTGTACTGTAGTCCAAGTTGCAAGTCTATTTGGAAGTTTGTGGCATCCAGGATGCTTTCTGCATGTTTCAAGTATCTTCAGCCCACCAACACAGGACAACACAACACAACAGCATCTTCTCGTGCTGTGTGCTGAGCTCTCTCAAAAAGGGACAGGATAGTTTGACCTCTCACTGGAGCACAGAAATCACCTAACAGTGCTGAGGGTACTTGACACCTCATGGCATGAAGTCTCTGGGCTGCAGTCTATTCTGAGCCTGAAAGTGGAGGATTAGAAAACAAATCCATGTCAAACATGCAAGAATACTATTGAATATGATATGGCCCAGATACTGTCATATTTGATATGGTGTACTTTGAGCCTCTCTCAATCCAGCACAAAGAACTCAAGTGAATCTTAAGCAGAAAGGATGAAAGGAAACATTCTTGTTATAAGTAGATGCATAAATCAGGTTCCTTGCTGATACTGAGCAGGCTTCAGCAACTTTATTCAGAATAAAAATATCTCCAGCCTAACACATTATAGAGCTTTCTGTGAGAAATCAGTGCATCTTTAAAACCTCCAAGGTGCTTCATTCTTTATATTTTAGAGATTAATGTAAGCCACAAATACAACAAGGTTAAGTCCTTTTCTTGTAAAGAAATCGCTTTCTCAAGCAGCCTCGTTGATCCCCAGCTCCCAAAAGGTGGAGCCGCAGGAACAGCCTTCAGCTGCTTCTGAAGTGTTTGTAAGCTTTCTCCAAAACCTGAGGTTGAGCCATGAGGAGAATCCCCAGCCCAGCATTAGGATGCAATTTTCATAGCAGCAGAGGGTAGCCTGGCTGAAATTCAACTAATGATGAAAACCTCTGCAGCAGCTTTTGAAGGCTGGGTAAAGTCAGTGTCCTTTCTGGGCTGGTTTGGGTGGAGTTTGACATGGCTAAAACTGTTCACTCAATGCCAGTAAGATATTTAATTGTATGAAAACCTTAGAAATATTAGATTTAGCAATGCTACGGCTTGAGTTCCTTTCATTTAGTATTCTCAGCCTAAAGAAATATGGAGCTAATTGGGGTAGAGGAATAATGAGTCCTGTAGCAAAACCGAAAGCTACTACCCGGCACTGAAAGGCAAGTGACAGGTTTCAGGTTTGTCAGTTTTCAGAGAGGAAGACACATACATAATGCTGAGCTGAAGTGGAAATTTAAGTAGGGACAATGTAATTACCAGGCCAGGAAACTGGGCTAGGATCTTTATTTATTATGAAAACTGAATGGATTGGTGCTTGGCAAACTAATTGCCATGAATAATTTGTTAATTTATATGATCTCTTTTCAATTTCATTTTTAGTGCCCGACCACCTGCAAACAAAGTTAACTTTTCACTAAAAGTTTTTTCCTCCATCAAGTCTTCAGCGGTGATCAAACAGGATCCATTTCAGTTGCTGCCTTTCTTGCCAAGTTCTTGTTTTGATCAACTTAGTTTTGTTCATGCTATTTCTGCTTCATGCAAAAATAGCACTGGCTCTCCAGACATGAGAAAATTAAAAGGAATGCAAGGCTTCAGTCTATTTTAAAGTTGGGTTCGAACATTTTTACCAACACCTGAGAATGGAGGAGGTGTTACAGATGTTTTACACCATGGGAATATTTTAAAGACAAAATCAGAAGTCTCATGTCTCTTGTTCCCATGTCTTTGTCAGGAATGAACACTGGAGATTTCACACTGGTGTGTGGCCTAAGGCACCTGTATCTCCCTCAGCTCACCAGGCATGCTGGCAGTCCTACCAAACCTCTTATCCTGCTGAATTAAGATATGTTCCTTTGAGATCTTTTCCTGGTATGTTTGAACACCTTTTTATTTGTATTATAATCAACTTGAAAGCATGCCAAGTGAAATAGCTGTGCCCTCCACAACAGGACCTATTAAGGGCAGAGATCAGCATTACTCAGCTACAACTATCAGAGCCCTCCTCATTTCCTCCCTTTCTCTGCAAACACTCTAATCTGGAGTGAGCCAGAACTATATTTTTTTCCCCTGCATACATTGAAGACGACAGACTTGGTGTTTGTATTGGCACAGAGCCTGACATGGCATTTGTGAGGATGAGCCACAAGCATGTGTACTTCAGCTAGGCTGAGCTAGGGAAATATGTGTTAGAACCAGGAAAAGCCTTCTTCCCCTCTCACTCTGCTTCCAAACCAATATGGCAAGGGGGGAAACACCCTTCAGGCTTCTCCTTTGCAACCTGCGACCAAAACTTCCTCTCACCTCCCTTGATGTGCACACGAGGCCCCTTCACAGGGCAGGGGACTGTCACGAGCAAGTTTTGGGAGGCAGCTTTTGCATGGGTGCAAGGGGCATACACGGATGGCACTTTGGTTTTCTTTTCCAATAATTTGCGAGGCAACAGAGCTAAACTTAAATGGAAAAGAAGATAATATGCCCCTAATATGGGCAGTGATTGAGCACATTCTCCACACAGTGGAGAGATCTCTCCAAGGAGGCAGTTATACCTCTGTATCCGAATCTTGTCTCTGGAGTGCTCCTGGAGTAGCCCTGCTCCTAGCCCCAGCACAACTCCAGGGCATTGCACAAAGACGTGTTCTGTAGTAAGGTCAATCTGAAATGTACAAAAGTGTTTTGACGTGGGGAGCAGGGAATGAATCATGGGACCTTTTCACTCGATGGTCATCAGTTCACATCTCACCCAAGCTGGTACCAGCCAAACTCCCCTAAACAGACTCTCCTGTCCTTGGGTGTCTCCCACAGGGAATCATGGCTTTCTCACTGCTACTCCAGCCTCCAGTACAAACAACAACTCCCTGCTTGGTAACTTCCCAGAGACAGACTGGTCCTGTACCAACCAAGAGCCAAGAATTGATCCCTTCTCAGCAGGCACTGTCCTATGGTTCTACCTTTGCTGAGGAACATCAGTGCTGGAAACTGAGTGCCAGTTGAGCAGGCTATTTCTATCCCTTTGTATGGGAAAAGCTCCTGGGACACTGCCCTGGTGGTGTTTGTGCTGCGCTCATTCTAGAGGCAAACCCAGATATTATTTTCCAGTCAATGCAGACCGATGTAAGAGGAGATGAAATTTGTGTGGGTATATGTGAATCATGTCTGTAGAGTGTAAGGGCTTTCCAAGGCCTACGATAGACCAAACTGTGCCAGGCTCAGACCCTGAGCACTGGCAGAGATGCTCGTTACTGCAGCAATTGGAATGAGAGTTGGGAATGGCTGCTGTGCACAGGGGTCATGGAGATGCTTGTCCTTGTTTGAGGAAAACGGCAGCTTCTCGATGCCCTAGTAACTTCTGTTTTCAAAGCCACCTGCTTTCCACCTGTGCTCAGCAGTATGTTGTTCATCTCCTGGAGGTAACTCCGACAAACTGTCTTGATTTGCATTGTGACTGGAAAAGATACCATCATGTCAGCTCATTAGTTCCTTTGAGTAATTAATTGTATTATTTCTGCTGCTAAAACAGCAGATTTCATAAATTTTTTTTTCTTTTACAATATTCCTTGAGACTGTAATGCTGGCACTTAGTATTTGCAGTATTCTGTACTTACATTGTGATTATAAAAGTAGTTGTGCACTATTATTCCTACCCAGATTAGGACACACTCTATTTACTCCTGTTTTACCCAAATGCTGCAAATCTTTTAATGAACTTTTCTTTCCTCCTTCAAATTAAAATACTTATAAGCATTTTTATCCTCACTTCAAAATTGGGAAAATTTCAGAGCATAATCTACCCAAGAAGGAAAAAAAATTGTTACTATTTTTGTAAAAAAAAATATGAAAAACACTTTATTTGATCTAAATTCAAAAGTGTGCAAAGGTGACATCATCCAAAATTTGGAAAGCTTTCCAAAGAACAGAGTCAGATTTATTAACTCTAACAAACTGGATATAGTGTGATGAGGGGTTTCTGTGATTGAAATGGATAAAACCACTTCACATTTAAGGTTAGGAAGAGCTAACTGAGATAGTCACCTCAGCATCTCCTCTAAGTAAATTATTAAAAATGCAAGGTAGGAAACTGCAGTTAATATGTTTCCTTGATAGATTCCTAAGTCATTTATACCTCCTCTTTTTGTTTAATCATTAAATCAGTCAATCTTTTCTGCTTCACATGTATCTAACTTCTATCGCTGTGTAGGGATCTCAGACAACTTTTCTCTCAGAAACCCTGCAGGGATTAACAAGATGTTTTTATAAATCAAAGGGGAAAAGTCAAGAAAAGAGATTTTGTTTTTCTATAAGCAGACTGGTTTTACTTCCTTTGGAATTTTTTCTCCTTTACTCTCAATAAGAAAAAATAATCTCCCTACCTGGATTACTCTGAAGTCCTCTGCAAGTTTCTTAAATGTGAAAGACAAGTAGGATGGTGGTTTTAAGAGAGTTTATTGGAGTGTCTGAAGAGGTTGAAATACAACTTTAAATAGAAGGTATTTTTAAGAACTTGGGCTTGAGGAAAAAAAGTTGCTGTCAGCTCAACTCTTTGCTTGCCAGAGGTCAATGAATGATGAGGAAGAGATTACACAGCAAGCAAATAATGTTGAATAATGAGTTTGAAACTCGTCTGAAACTTTAAGCTTGTGTTTACTCCTTTTGTTTCTTCTGCATTGGTGTGAATAGATCTTCTTAATCAAAAAAATCAACATCTGGAACAAATACCGATTTGTCATGTAAACCATGGGGCTCAACAAATGTTCTTGCTGTTTCTGGCCTTAGCAGAGGGAGTGTGTGGTTGTGGCTGTGCTGTACCTGCTCAGAGGATGTACTCTGTAGGGTTTGGTCCATCCACCCCTTCTTGGGAATGTTTTCCCTTGGATGTAATTCTCTAGAGCTATCCATGACTGGCATCTTTCTGCCCTGTGCTCAGATAGGTGTGGACAGCCCTGTGCTGCCCTGTCCCAGGAGGGGACAGGAAGGATGCAGATGTCACTTCTTTGTTCATGAGCTGCCTGTGGTTTCCTTGGGGTCTAGTTTGGGTACGTTCTAGTTCTGAGCTGTCACAGTGCTATAGGTGCTGTGACATCTGCCCAGCACAAACTGCAAGGTTTATCTTCCTTTCCAGCTCTGACTTGTCTTCCCAAAATCACCCGCCCCAATGCTCTGTGGGAAGGTGGCAATGCCAGTTATCACATCTTGCCCCCTCACGCTTGCTGTCCCTTGTTCCTGCAGGCCCCCATCTCCTGCCTGGTGTTGAGGTAAGTGTTGAACCACCCCATGGTGGATCAGCATCAGGAACTAATAAAAATAATAGCAAGAATATGATAATGCAAAATTGGAGCAGTTAAATCCAGCCACTAACCCACAGGGATGGCCACAGAAACACTCACAGCAGTACAGCATGAGGTGTGGGGCACCAGCAACCAAGAGCAGGCAGGAGGAAGGAGGGCAGAGAGTCCTGGAGTCAACTTCCAGCTTTCCTGCTGGATCAGCCTTCTCAGTCAGCTTGTTCTTCTACTGGGTTACTGACTGACAGACCTCAAACGATGGAGCAAGGATGGGAAGTGGCCCCAGGGCAAAGCAGGACTATCGCTTTCCGAGAGCTGTCAGCTCCAACATCAGTCCGCAGCCATCATCTGCACCCGGCTCAACTCCCTGTGCCAGATCACCAGCAGCCACCACTGGAGGAGCGAGGCCAGACCACTTCAAGGCAGACTGTTTAAGCTTCTTTGGCTTCTGAAAGTACAGTTTCCTACGGGATATCCACTGCTGCTCCCCCCATCCTTGCCTACCTCCCAGAGAATACCACGGGGTAGAAGTAGGGCCATGAGGTGCGTTGGCAACCTCTTCCTGATGTTTGACACTGCACCAAGCGCTGAAATACACCCCAGTTAATGACACCCCAGTAAAATACCAGAGTGCCAGCACAGAGCTATGCTGCTCTTGTTTAAAGGAATATATGAGAGGACAGCCTGTTGAGAGTGAAGGTATCCTCTGAAATAAAGAGAGGAATTCCTTAGAAAGGCTCTTTCCATCATATTAACATGTATCAATACTGGAGTTAAGAAACCCAACTTGTTTAAGACTGGGATCTTTGTTAAACAGTGAACACAGGCTGAATGTACTGTGTTTCAATCTCAGCTGTCATTAATGGGATGGGAGAGGGGAGGAAGAAAAGACAAAACCAACCCATTCATGACAAAACCAGTCACTATTTCTTCGTTTACAAATAAAGAGGGGGAAAGGGAAAAGAGCTCTCATGAGAACTTGTATGAATTTCCTTAAGAGAGTGTACTTGAGATGGAGAATAAGTTAAATTCGGTGAGATGTTTGGGTTACCAGGGTAACATTTTAAATACAAAACCAAATAGATGTACGAGCCCAAAGTAAATCATTAATGTGCATCAGTATATCTGAGATGGGTTGGAGTGACTTATATATTGTAGTCCTTCTTTATTTAATATTTCAAAAGTGTTCTTTGATTTAAAAGCAAACACTTAATAGGCCTCTCTTCAGACAATTATGTCCCCTTTTCTACAAAGCACTATGAAAAGAGACTAGTCATTGATGCCATCTAATAGAACAAACACACAAATTTGATGGAGTCAAACAGAACAAAGGGGCCTCGGTACATCAAGAAACTTAAACATGGGCGTTATTTTAAGGTTGGTAATCATCTCAAGACTACCCTGTTTCTTGCAAACTTGCATTCAGCACCCAGCTGAATTTAAGCTTACATGGTCAGTCTGCAATATACTTTTTAACTACAAGGAACATTTCTTGGTAACTATGTTTGAACGAAGTCTTTCTATAGCAGACAAAAAGAGTGGCTATAGATAGGTTGGGGATGGATGTAACTGTCTCTTTTCCAAGCAATTATCTTCTTATTCATACTTATTTTCCTTGTTTAATACAATTAATTCAGTCCAGGAGATCTGTTTCTAGCATCATGACAAATAACTGCAAAAGTAACTTAAATGATCAATTGAAGAGATATCTTACAGGACCCTAAATTAGCCCTGCAAGTACTGAACCTCTACTTGTTAACAGTTGCTAGTAACTGTGATCTGAATGATCGGAAGATACAACCACTCTTCTCAACATTTCTTCCTATCCTCATTGCTATTCCAGGGACATACTCAAAATTTGAGCTTCATAATTAGTAGGAATAAAACATGGTCATTTAACAATGCCACTAAGCTGGAACAAATGGAGTTACTTTGCTTATTGAAGTTTGGGGCAAACAATAGAAAATAATATCCTAGAAGAGAAAAAACATACTGCATGATTAAGCTCTGACTTACAGTGAGAAAATCATTGTAACCACTTTCATTAGTCCAGTAAAGAAACTCAGTTCTTCTCTGAAACAGGAAGTGTTGAATTTGTGGCAATTTACTAAATGCTGGAGTTTTTGCAGTTCACAGTGCACTTGAATGATCATAAAAAGCAAGTTCTTAAGAACTGAAGTAGTGTTTCTTCCAAGGATTATTTTTGGAAGCTCCTATCCGCTGATGTTATTTGTGCCCCTTTCCAAGTGGTTAGTTTAAGCAACTTCTGTTGCAGGGCTGTAGAAGGACGTTGGTGAATAAGAACTCCTCTGGCTCCTGCAACTCTGCTAAGGGTCTGACCAAACATACCTTTCTGGGGGAGAGCAGCTGCACGGTTAAAGGTCAGCACAAGAGGAAGGGGAGCTCCGCCGACCCTCCCTGGGAAGCTCCAGCCAGATGACGGTGCCACACCACATCACTGCTGACAGTTCCTTAAGCAGATTCCTTCCATGGGCAATTAGCCTTCAAAAAGCATGAATGGACTAGTTTTCTATCAGGAGACTGAATTTTAGCTGACAAATTAGACAGGTTCCCTGAGGCCAGATTTATGCGGCTTTGCCAGACTCACTAAAAATGTGATTTATAACAGATTCCTCAACAGAGGCACTCCTTGCTTCAGGAATGAAGGAGCATACTGTACTCAGACTCTTCATCTAACATGATGATCTTACAAATCTTTGTCTTGTGCAGGAAAAATTGACTGTTACCTGCTTTTGACTTACCAAATGACTCCTCATCTGTCCATGAATGGATAGTGCTGGGAAAACTACAGTGCATATTTAGAAGTCAGGCATGCACAGGTGCAAATAACATTTTAGGAGGTTAAGAGTATATTAGTTTGGGAAGTTATGTCAGACGTAGCTGGATGGAGTTTCTAGCTGTGAAAACAATGCAACAGATCTTGTCTAGGATGTGTCTCTGGCTTTTGATGCCGCTGGCATAAAACAGAAGCAGAGGAGCAGAGGTTGTGGTGCACAGGGCTGCATTAATTATACATGAAGTATCTCACCCTGCATGTCCCCAGCACTGGGTGAGGAGAGCTGGGCAGGAGACTTGTGCTGCCTGGTGGTTGAGATACAGCCTGAGGGCAGGATGAGCCAAGGACGGCTGTTCCATCAGTGCGGGGCAAGCACAGGTAAAAGACAAAAATAAAGCCTGGCAGACACAAGTACCATCATATTGTGCTTTATTCCCTTTAGTTCTGCCTTTAAACCAGACCAAGCTGAAAGGGAGACAACAACAAAAAGAAAAAAAAAAAAGAAAGAAAAAAAGAAAGAAAGAGATGTTTTCCCAAAGCTAATGGAAGACTTAGAGTTTTGTACAGTTGCAGAGTCACAAATATGATGGGCAAGGAGAAAAGGGAAGAGAGAAGTCAGATCCCAGACCCAGTTCCTGCCAACTCAGGCTCCACCTCTGACTCATCTCAAGGTTTTCTTCTTGTTTCCCCCTCTGGTGAAACCAGTATTTGTATTCTGTGAATATCAGCACTTGCTCAGATCAAAAAGCAGGCTCACCTATCCCTGACAGTGTCTTGAATGTGTCTCTGTTTGCATGGAATTAATGGTTAACATTTTAATTATTAATTTATATTACTTAATAACTGCATGCTGTGTTACTGAGGTATGAGGCACAGAGACTGGTAAAGTATGGGAGGGGAGGCTAACAAAGCCCACATAGCATAGATCTAACAATTGGCACACAGATGCAGACACAGGGGGCTTATTTTATTTGGATGAGTATTGGACTTAAGGAGAACATTGCACAGGTGAACAGATGGACAAATGCCTCCTTCAATATCTGCTTTTATCTCCATACGAGCTGGGAAATTTATAGCTCTGAAGTATTACTACTCCCAGTCATTAAAGTGTGTGGGATTTTTGAATTTAGAAGCCTGTAATACACATACAAATAATGACTTCTGCAGAGGCCAAATCTTATAATCAGCAGATGCAGAAGGAAAGTATCAAACTTAACTTATACTTGTGTCTGCTTAAGAAAGATGTTAGTTTAAAAAAATTAATAACCTATCGCTTTAGTCTACTGACATGACCATGTGGAAAAAGACAAAACAGGAATGGATCAAAGCTTCTCTTCAGATACATAATTAGGCAAATGGTTTTGGACAGCCTTTACATATGGGTTTAAAAGAAACTTCATTTTCTTTTTTTTCAGATCCACAGGTATCCATAGGAGGTTTCATCAGGTATTTCTTCAATGGGTTAAGGTTTTGAAATTAAAAGGCAAGAAAATGTCCTTGTATCTGAAGCTTGTGAAATCTTCTGAGGATATTATTTTAATAGCAATATTTGTTCTTTTTTTAAAGTTTAGGTTGCATGTTTCTTTCAATGAATATTAAGCTAGCATAGGAAAATTCTAAGAAAATAAGTTATGAGATTTTTAACTAGAACTTCACAAGCTTCATAGTATTATATCAAAATGAATGCTCACAATTTTCAATAACTTTCTCTTTTAAGTATCAAAGCTTTTCTTAGAGCTAAAAAAATTGACAAAGATCTAAGGAAAAAGAGATCTAAGAGATCTAGCAACTCTCTATAACTGGATATATTTTCTCCTTAGAGACAAATAGATAATGTATGTAGCAACTTCTAGTTACCAGTGGCATCTTCTCAAATATTATTTCTTAAGGTGACATTAGACTGGCTTTCACAAGTTCTGCAAAAGCAAACTTTTTACGTATTTTTCTCCTAACATGAAGATACCAATCCCAGGCCTATTGCTCTCACCTTACAAAGCTTACCTGCTGACAAGTGTTGTATATACAGATAACCCTCTAAAGGCTTAGGTTATTGTGATTTAGAATCCTAAATTATCCTGAGTTGGAAGGGACAGGTATCCTGTGATTTGAGTGTACAATAAAGATGAGTAGGCTAATTCATATTTCACAGATGGAATTAACAAATTAAATGGACTCTACACCGGCAGTGAATAATACAAACTCTGCAGTCAGACGGTTTTAGGCTGAGTCCTGCTGCCCACTATTTTACTTCCACTAGATGTCAGGCTTTTGACAGATCTGGAGGGGTTTAATCTCTTTTTCTTAGTATGAAGCATGGTCAGGATCACAGCTACAATTCTCCAATTCCATGCACCAGCAGTAACCCAAAACAGGAGATACTCTGAGTCACTATATGGGTTTTTCTTGTTCTTCATTCTTTTAGGCCTTGTTTTTTTTTTCCCTGCAGCAAATTTCTCAGCACTGACAAGGTACACCAATGCTGGTAAATGGGAGCACTGCCAAGTAATGTGGGATTCCCCAAGGGCATTTCCCTTTGCTCCTCCATTCACTGGCTTCACACATCTGTTCAGGAAGACTATATAACTGGTGAGTTCCTCAAAAATATTCAAGCACGTGCCTCCTTACTGTCTGAGAGCAACCGGGTGGTGGGGAACTTTTCAGTTATTTCTGCTTCTTAGTAGAGATATTTATTTCTATTTTCTGGGAATGAGATACAATTTCAGAGAGTATTCCCATCTCTCGAACAGCATCTTTGTGAGACATCTGAAGGAGCCAGGCTGGCTTCCAAGCTTAGCAGATGAATTACATTTCCCAAGAAACAGAGGGCAGATAGCATTTCCAGGACTATACACAGGATTTTGTAAGACTTTGCTCACAGATGCTAACCAGTGGCTGCCACAGTCCCCAAAAGGTGAGTTTCCCATGTGGAGCTCTGCAAATACGGAGAAATCCCAGCAGGTTTAACGTGCTTGTGGAGAGTTACTCCACACTGTGCAAAAGCAATGAGTCTGCTTGAACTCCCTGTCCTGTGCCACAGAGTGACTCCACGAAAGCACAAAGCCTGGTGAGCTCAGCATAGAGCACAGAGGCGATTTATGTGTTCTGGATTAATAGCAGCTTTTTGGATGCTCAGTTGTCTGGGCTGCTGGAGTCCAGAAAAGCTGTTGCTGCAATGAAAACCAGGAAAAGCCAAGATTTTCACATGAGAGATGAGATCTGATTGTATTTGTATGGGAAATCTACATTATATGGCACAACTGTCAAATCTAGCTCCCACTCCACTGCTTGTGGGAGCATTTTCATGCTGGCTTCCAGGACTTAAAGTAACACTGGATAGTGGAAAAGGTCACAAGATGAGACTAGCAACTACATGCTCTCACCTTCACAGTCCTCCTCATGAATCCTTCTTTACCACAAAACCTTAAACAAGACCCTTAGAACTTATTTCAGATATGTTGTCTTTATGCAGCATTTTTACAAGCTCATTGCTTACTGTCACATTCCTACATCCGTAATTTTTCCTTCAGCCTCATGACTGCTGTCAAGGGCAGCCTGCCTTGTGGAGAGAGATGTCCTTCCCTGCTTTGTTTAGACCCTTGCACATCCCTGTCCTTTCCTACAGAAATTAAACTGTGATAACCATTTTTTTCCCCTGCAGCAGTGTTAAACTATATATTACTCTCAATCATAGAATCATGGAGTGGTTTGGGTTGGAAGGGACCTTAAAGAGCATCTCATTCCACTCCCCTGCCTTGGGCAGGAGCACCTTTCTCTAGAACGGGTCGCTCCAAGCCCTGTCCAACCTGACCTTGAACACTTTCAAGGATGGGGCATCACCTGACACTCAAGAAGAGGAAAAATCATTGACTTTTTTAAGGTTTAGTTTTATCCAAATTTGTGTTAACTCCGTAACAGGGACATTCTCTATCCATGAGAATAAGTTTCTAAACAGAAGGAGACCTCTCCCTGGCACCTCCTAGCATGGGAAAAACTGCAGGATGATGCAAGTTAACATACACAAAAACTCCCTGAACTCAGCACCATCCTTCTTGCAATTCAGCTGCATTTCCTTCTGTACCAGACAAAACCCTGACTCTAAATTCCACATATTCTAAATCACGTGGTACACAAATGAGGTGAAATTCATGTACCATGAAATTCCCCAGGAAACTAGACTTTGGGTACCAGATATCCTAAGTAGAATATTTTTGATCCAGCTGACAAGGGCAAGGATAGTGTCTTCCCATATGCTTATGCCATTGGCTAATATGACGAGGATAAAGCTGATCCCAACAAAAACACTTCATGCAAATGTGACATAAAACCTTTGTGAAGGGCAGATGACAGTCACAAAATTCCTCATTGCCTCTAGAAACTGGACTTAATCTAACAAATTGAGGCAAGAGTCCCTGCAGTGACTCAGAGCCTGACAGCTGTGCAGCTGACAGCATTTCATCTGTGTCTGCTTCTCAGAAGACATCATTTGTTTCCAGGACAAAATGCAAGGGCTTTGAACATCTCTGAGGCCTTGCAAGCTTCTTTTCCGGATGGAGGGATTAATTTCTTATAAAGAATTAAACTTATTTATGATATTACATAGCAAACGAGTGACACATAAATCTCAACATCAAATGTAACTGCTCTTTTATGGCCTTCAGACACATGTGTAACATCTCACCTGAAGCCAAATAAACTCTGTAGTTGGCTTCAGATTGCAATAGTTATTCTTGGGTTTGAGACAGTCTGCAGTATCCATTTTATATGGATTCTGTTTTACCTTTGGTGTTCAAAAAGATGGTGCTACCTCCTCTCAGATCTGCTCTTCTTCATCTGAATATAGGTGTTCAGAATTCCTTGGCAAGGCAAGGAATGCCTGTAATTTGCCCAGTGCAAGCAGGAAACTGAGGGCATGATGGCAGGGTGTGCTCCACAGATTTAGCAACAGAGGCTAATAAAAAGCATTTTTCCAAGCACATTGATCGATTTCCCTACATCCTATTAAATAACAGAACAAAAATAAAAGCTTTTGGTCTACAGCTTCAAAGCTGTGTGGGCTAAGTCATACTTAATAAAACACAGGCCCAAAATAAGAGTCAGAAAACTAGTATTTATGCCGGAAACATATAAAATATTTATGCCACAGGATTTGCTTCTTTGCTGTAAAATAACTTTTTCCAGAGCCCAAATTTTATCTTCTGATGGAAGTTGCCCCCAATAAAAAAGGGGCACAGTCAGTATACATATTGTGATTAGAACAAGTGGCCCTCTCGTAACATTTGAGATAGGAGGGATTCAATGTCTTTGACCTGCTTTGCCTCCTGCAAAGCCAGCATTTTCTGGGGTCGTAATTGTCTTCCAGGGTCTAAGCTAAGACAGGTCCTTCCCTGTTTCCAGCTTCAAACACTGTTGCCTCAAGAGTATAGTCTACCTCTTAATTTGCTGGAGAATTCTTAAAAATAAATTCTGCATAATTTTATTTTCAGATGTAGTTGACTCTAGGTGAATTTCCCTTCTTGTAGTTCCCTAAAGCTGTGCTAAGAAAAAGAAATGTTATTTAGACTGTAAAGTCTCTGGGGGAAAAGCTGCATCTTTAAGGGAACTGTTATCCGCAGAATTAGGTAGATCACATGAGCTTATAAAATACAACATCTGTGAGTAATCTGGAAAAAAATACTGAATTTTATAATCTATATAAGAATTGGCTGGATGGTTGAACTCTAAAACTGTCTTCCCTGTGAGCGTGGTGAGGCTCTGGCACAAACTGCCCAGAGCAGCTCCGGCTGCCCCATCCCTGGAAGTGTCCAAGGCCAGCCTGGATGGGACTTGGAGCAGCCTGGGATAGTGCAAGGTGTGAACCCATGGCAGGGGTTGGGACTGGTTGGGCTTTAAGGTCCCTTCCAACCCAAACCAGGCTGTGATTTGATGATGACTGTCTAATAAAGCCTTCTATAGCGTTCGGCCACAATTAGTTTTTTTATCCATTGGAAGCTAATTTCCCACACACAGAGAGCTTAACTTTTCATACAAGTTTAGAAAAATGCTGAATGATATTTTCAGAAAATAAATATTAAAAACGTAACACTTAATTTTAAAAATATTTTAAAACCTGTAGCAAAGTATGTTTACTTCACAGAAAGGCTTGGATTGTGAAGGACCTTAGCAATCGTGTAGTTTCACACGCCTGCCACAGGCTGGGAGATCTTGATATAATTAGGATACTAAACATGAAATAATTATTCCCGCAATTTATGCATTTTTATATTCATTTAATGTTTGTTTTGTTCACATAAGGGCATCTCCAAGAGCACACGGGGCGAGGTGTGGGGCGCACAGCAGCAGCTGCGTGGCGGGAGCCAGCGCCGCGGCGAGCTTCCTACTCACAAAAGGGAAGAGGAGAAAGCGAAGGAGAAAAGGGGTGGGGGGAAAAGGAAAAACAAGGGGAAGGCAAGGGAGCGGCAAGGAAAAAAAGGCACGCAAAAGCAGCACGGCCCTGAAACGCAGCGGCCATTTCGCCNCGTGGGGGTGTGGATCTAGTCCCTTTTGGGGAGCTTGTGCATCCCCAGCCTTCTCCTGGGGCTGTGCGCGCGTGTGTGTGTGTGTGTGTGTGCGTGCGTGTGATCTGTTCCTTCTCCCGTCCTGCCCCAGGGGGTGCATGAGGAGCTGCAGTGTGCTCAGTCCTTGTGCCTGTAGCACGGAGGAAAGGTGTTTGTCTCAGTCGTGGGTGGCATAAAACATCCTAGAAGTACAGAGTGGGTTGGGTTGAAGGGACATTAAAGCTCATTCCATCCCACCGCTGCCATGGGCAGGGACACCTTCCACTATCTCAGGTTGTTCCGAGTCCCATCCAGCCTGGCCTTGGACAGTTCTATGGATGGGGCAGCAACAGCTTCTCTGGGCAACCTGTACCAGGGCCTCACCATCCTCACAGGGAAAACTGTCTTCCTAACATCCAGTCTAAACCTGTTCTATCAGGCTGAGGCCATTCTCCCTTGTTCTGTCACTTCAGGCCCATGTGAATAATCTCCATCTTCCTTGTAGTCTCCCTTCAGGTACCTGGAGGCATCAGTTAGGTCAGCCCAAAGCTGCTCTTCTCCAGGCTGAGCTCTCCCAAGTCTCCAAGCCTTTCCTAATAGCAGAGCTCTCCATCTCACAACTTGGTGCCTCCTCTGAATTCTCTCCAACAGCTCCATGTCCTTCCTGTGCTGGGATCCCAGGGCTGGAGGCAGCTCTGCAGGTGGGGTCTCACCTGCGTGGGGCAGAGGAGCAGAACCTCCTCCCCTGCTGCCCGTGCTGGGGGCTCAGCTCAGCACAGGGGGATTCAGGGCACACGTGGCCACAGCACATCCAGCTCTCACCACCAGCAGACCCAAGTCCTTCTCCCAGGGCTGCTCCATCTGCTCATCCCCAGCTTGGATTGACCCCAGGGGGTTGTCCTGGCCAAGATGCTGCACCAGCACTTGGTCTTGTTGAACCTCATGGGATTCCCATGGGTCACTTCTGGGGCTTGTGCTGCCTTTCTGGGCAGGCACGTTAGGTGGGATGTAGCTGTGCGAGTAGCTGCTCTGGGGCAAAAAAGCATGGAAGCCCTGCGGGGTGTCTAGAAATGGGTGAGATGTGTCTGTGTGAGGCCCTGCTGGGTGACAGTCTCATTCCCAGGTGAGGCCAGAGCTTTGGGATGAGGGTGGTGACCGTTGGCCTTAGGGACAGAGGGCATGCACTGTGTGGCAGCACAGGCTCCATTGGCTTCACTGGGAGGAAAGGCTGATTGCCCTTCAGTAGGTTTAGGGTAAGTAAAGACAGGATGGGGCTACTGGAGAAACAGGAGGCTGTTACGGAGGCATGCCTGTAAGGTCAGGAAGATCTCTGCAATACCACGCAGCACTATTGGCTTTGGCAGAAGCTGGGCTTGCAGAGCCTCAGCTGGGAGACTGGGGTTGGAGGAATGGGTTTTACTCTTCCTAGGAGGGAGAAGGCAGAGCACGGTGGGAAGCTTGTGCTCCTAACAGTAGTTGTTTGAAGGTCTTGACACCTAAGAATGAAGAAATCAGACTTAAGCTTAGTGTAAAATCCTGCTGGTGTTTTGTTTTGATTGTTTAAATTCCCAATACGTTTTTGTTTTTCAAATCCACATTTAAAAAGGGGCGAGGAGGAAGATGTACTTACAAATATTTTTTTGTCATCCCTGTGGGTACAGGAGACCTAGGAGACTTTGTTCTGGTGTTCATCTCAGTTTCTCTGGAAAGAAGGGAGGACCTGTAAAAATTTTGGGCTTATAGGCTGATGCTTTCCCTGTCTTGCTCCCTGAAACCTCTGCCACTGTGTTTGAAAGAAGAGTAGATGTTCCTCAAAAAAGCCAAGTTTTGTGGGTACAGGTGGGCTGAAAGAGAGACAGTGTAGTTGCCCTTCCAGAAGGACAAAGCTGTAGCATTACCTTACATCCCTTAGGATGCGGCAGAATGGGTCTAGGAGCAGCTCTGGCAGAAAATTTGCCAACCCTGGCAAATTATTGGTGCTGTTCAGTCACAAAGACACAACCCAATGGGTATTTTGTGTTTGAAGGTGCAATATTTAGTGACAATTCTTTTGTTATTACAGGACTGTCAGTGTTTGTGAAAACAAAATATATTAAAATGTGAGTTCAAGTATTCTGTAACTCAGAAAGAAATAAAGTGAGGTAACAATGTCCCTACTATGAGACCATGGTGTGGAATTTGGGAGACTTGCATTTGGCTGTGTAATTTACTTGAGGCTTCCAGTGCTTTTAGTTATTTCTTTATGCTTCCCTTAAGCTACAGAAAGAAGAACATGGCTTTATTTTATTCCAGGGAATGTTGTGAGGATAAGTACTTTAAAAGCTTTTTAGGAACTCTGCTTACAGGAATGGAGTTGTGCAAGTACCTAAAACTTAGAGTGGAAATCCAGAATTGTAAATTTACGGATTTGTTCGCATAGTTCCTGACTAATTTAGTGATTTTTTTGGAGCCCTGGTCTTTTGAACACAGTTTCGTTACTGTCTTTAACTCCGTGTTTGCTAGAGTGGTATCTTGCAGAGTTTCTGCTTTCAGCAATCAAGCAGGTCTTACAAGGAGTGACAGTAATCTCCCTTTTGGCATGGGTACAGGAATCCTGACTCTTTGTTTTGACTTAACAAGAAATTGCGCGTGTCTTCCTTGTCCAAGAGCTGGGCTGCTGTGCCCTTTGCCTCTGCTTCCTTTTGTATTTCTGCAGGACTTGATGTGGAAATAAAGGACAGGTAGCAATAGCAAATTGTGGAGCTGCTGTGTTAGGCAACTAGGCACAGGAAACAGAAGTTTGTGGAATATCCACAAAGCAGTTCTGGGTGGATTTCAAGGCTTGTTTACAATGCATGGTATTTTTTTAATCTAAAATCCACTTAGGAGGCTCTTTGGTAGTTTTAAAAATTAGGGGAAAGATTATGGAAGGAAAATATTTTCTATTTCGAAAATACATTTTAAATATTTATAGCTGCTACTTTATGTGAATCTTTGTTGTACTGCTGGAAAAAGATTATTTTTTTAAAAACTTAGTAAGCATTGATGTGGAACAGTTCTCAGAAGTCAGTCTTAGCTGGTTTCTTAATATCAGCTAAATATTTCCTGCCATTCTTGCTCATTTAAGGATTTTTTTATTCAGAAGGACAGTTTTCATTAAAGTTCCTTCGTAGTACACACTCAAATTGCAGTGCTGTTTGAATGCTTAGGTATAAGAGCCACATGTAAGTTTTTTCAAAACAGAATCCTGCTTTATCAAACAACATTTAAGTCAGTCCGTGTTCATTTGGAAATACCTTCTGCTTGCTCATTAGGCTTTGAGATTTGATTTTTGCTTGGAATGATCTGGCTTGAGCAGTCTGTATTTTCTTTCATATTGTTTAAGAGAAGGATTTGGAGTTCTGTCTCTCCTCGATGTAAAAAAGTCATCATCTCCTTCCACATTTACAGTGAGGACAGACACTTCCCTGTGTACCCCACATTTGCTCCATTAGGACACACAAGGTTTTCATCTTCGTATTTTACTGGAAATGTCTGCACTCTTAGTTTTTTTTTTTACTTTCAATCTAATTTTAAAAGAAAAATTGTCACAGCAGTTCAGCATGCTTCTGATCCAGTGTGTGACTAAAAGTTCTGTTCTGCTGCATAGCTCTGCCAGGAGAGTGGAACTTTTCCAGCACAAGAATAACTGTAAGGTGTCCTTTTACCCGTGGAGTCACAAAAATGTGCAAAAAGTTCTTTTGGCTTCTTTCATTTCTCTTTTACCAATTTAAATAAGTGAATGTTGTACAGTAGTATCTCTTGCGCTGACCGCTGGGTTCTGTGTTTTGCAGTTGGGTCAGGAAATGATTGGTTTCATGGGATAATCCAACAAAAGGCATGGGCTGATAGGAAGGAAACTACAGTGGGCTGAGTGGTCCCATTTTAGAGTAATATCAGAGTTTAAGAACTGGGAACAGCTAATGGTTCTGCTCAATGTAGAAAGCACCCTCTGGCTGGGGGATACCTTACCGGACGTAGCTCTTCTGACATTTAGAAAAACTTGTCTCTGGTGCATTTCCCGTGGGGACTGTGAGTCTTCACTCACAGTCAGCCACTGAGTCTTCTCTTGGCACATCATGACGTGGCAGGAGCTGCACTGATTCTTGTAAGTTGAAGGTTCAAGTTCCATGAATATATTTTCTTCGGTCTTGAAACCAAAACCAAATTATAAACTTTCTGGTTATGTAAGCTCCACTGTTTTTTTTATGACTGAGGGCCAGCTCTGCTTTTGGTCTTTGTTTTTTTGTGCCACTTTGGTATTTTCCCTTCAGTATTGCACCACTGTAAAATGTAACTTCTTCCCCGTAGTTCTCAGTGATGCACTGGTGGTTTTTTTAATGTTTCAGTGTAGATGGGGAATGTGTAAATATATTGGTCTTGATCAACTGTGAGGTTGCAGAATAAAATACATACTTCCTGGAGATCTGAAACCTAATGTTGTGGTAATTTAGTGATACCTAGTGTATGTTGTTGTATTTTTTATGGCACTCCCCATTCTTTGTAAGTCTCCTCCATGCCCTAACAGACCTCAACGTTGGAGGCACTGTACTGTCAGTAAGATGTAGCCTAGCATAGAAGTGTCACTATTGGAGCAACAAATCTGATAAGGGACTTAGAAAATGTGAATTGTGAGTAAAGACAGAGAGAGTTTTGTTTAGTCTAGGAAAGAAAACATGGCGGGAGCAGAGGTGGGAAGAAACATCTCTGGACATGTCTGAGGGTATGCTTAGGGTCAAGGTGGATTGGCAGGGTTTGGTTAATGCTGAACTTGGTTATCTTAAGGATCTTTTCCAACTTTGGTGATTTTATGGTTTGATTTATGGACGGGATCACTTATGAAAGAGAGGGTAGAATTTCTAATTGTGCAAATGTGTAGGCATTTGAGGGAGCAGCAGAATGCAGGTAGCACTATATTCCTCAGTAGAGTTAGATCAAGAAGTTTTTTAAGTCTCCTTTTGGAAGAATTTTCTGCGTGAATGTTTTATCTAATGCTATTTCACATTTCCTCTCATCTCACTTTCTTCTGTTTGATCCTTAGTACGTGACAAGTCTGTTTAGGGTTCAAGGAGGCTGCATCTGGATTTCCTTTTCCTGACCCCAATCAGAAGTATTGGATGAGCAAATTTATTGAACTTCCCTGTAGCAATGCCATAAACACACTCTGGAGTGGCTTCTCTCCACCAGCATCAGAACTGAGTTAGCAACATCTGTCCTGTGTTGCCCTCATCTCTTTTGTGGACATAAAATCAGGGGAGAGTGTAGACAAATAACTGTAGTTTGGAAATTTTGTTTATCTCTGTGTGACAGATCATCTCTAGATGTGTGTGTCAGTCCTGGGAGGCTGGTGAATCTTCATGAAGCAGCAGCATCAGCTGTCATCCAGTCATATGGATTTCTGCATGTGCTTATGGTTTGGTAGTGCTGTTTTCCTTGCTCCGGGTGCTCCAGGAAGTGGCCTGGTACCTTCTGTGTTGGGTAGTTGTCTGCTGAGGTGGGACAGAGTTGCCTTTTTCCCTTGACTGTGATTCACACACTTCAAGAATGGTGCTTGTGCAGCCACCAGCTTTCTCCATGACCTTTGTCCCTCTGAGGAAATCTGCAGCAGGCTGGAGCTTCTGATACCTTACTCTTCTGAAACATCTAATGCTGGATGTC